>JAVCKS010038266.1:0-11415 GCA_032273685.1 Pteraster tesselatus
ATCATGACAAAATAAATGTTGATGCATATTTATAACGATGTTGATATATATTTTTTAAGATGTTGATATATATTTTTTACATGTTGTGGTGTATTTTTCGATGTTGAGGTATGTTAAGGGGGGTTGAATAAATTCCGCTTTGGCGTGCCATACCAGACCGTACCATGCGAAATACATACATGTAGAAATAATGTAGGAAAACATTACGCGAGTGTGTGCATCCTGTTTGCACGAACTGCACGATAAAAACCAGTACTAGTAGCTGCAGTAGGTAAAAAAAAAATGGTGGTCGAGATTTGTCAAACAAAATATTGAACAAATCGAGAAATATTTGACGATACACGATCGACTACGATAGTACGAATACTAAGTATTTTAACAGAAAACATGACAAGGGGCTGGAGAGGAGGTGGTCGAGGGCGACAACCCCGTGGAGGTCTGGGCGGTCGAGGTGGAGGCGGCGGGTTTCGTGGAGCGTCGTTAAATGTTGGACAGGGTGACTACCCGCGTGGTGGCTATGCACACGATAGCCGTGGGGGAGGCCAGGGAGGTGGACAGCCCATGCCAACTCAACTTGTACACGGACCCCATGATTTTCCACCTCATCATCTGGGCATGGGTACCAGCCCCATGGTGTCTATGGAATTAGACAAACAGGATTTTACAGTAAGCAGTTAGGCCTACATGTATTATTACTTGTCTGGAGTGGGTAGCCTAAACGGGAAATTATTGTTAATTTCATTTTTTAATTTCATTTATTATTTTGCAGGTAATTTAGGAATACCCCGCCACCACGTCCCTTTTCTAAAAAGATCCTGGTACCCAGAAGTCACTTCACAATGATTCTAATTACAAGGGTACCACACTAGTCACCAAATAAGGAGGTGCGGGGTATTCTATAAGTACATGTAAGCCCAATATAATAATGCTAGTTAAATTACATATATACCTAAAAATTAAACACCGCAAAACAAAAATACGCAAAGTATGGCACACTCTACACTTAATCAATCACGACAGTGGCTTGTGACGAGAATATTGCACGGCCCTACAGGATTGCTAAAAAGTAGACCAAATCAGTCGAGTAGCTCTCCCATAGCGCAACTAAAACAAGACATAAACAACACTACAAACAACAGACAGACAGCACATCGTACTGACAAAAGAGCAATAAGACAGACAGACAACCAGACGACACAGAGACAAAAACACGGCGAAACCGAGTCGGACAGACAGACAGAATGAAGGACTAATAGACAGGCAATAGGGCAAACTAAACAGACAGTATTGAAACGATACATTCTCGTTGATCAGATATTCCTCCAACGTTCATTCGTGGCAGTTGTAGTCTTGCGTGCGGTCAGATTATGAACGACTGTTGTCATTTGTGACACTAGTGACATGTGTCAAATATCTAGTGTGTTAAGAATTTTCTGTCACGCATGAAGAAAATCTTTCCGGTCGCGGTGAACAAAAGCTTGTCAGTCCATAGAGAAAGAAGCACTTATTGTACATAGGCCTATAATTGGAAATATTGTTGCTATAGTAAACAAACTAAAATTATCTATAGTTGAAGCATGGAGCTATTAAAATACAGAAGGAGTTCGAGCGGCGCATAGATCGAAAGAACAAACTCCCACGCCGCACTCGTAACACGGTAACTGCAAAACCTGCTGCCTGCTAAAAAGTAATATTTCCGAATGCGCATGGGCAGTTTTACATTCAACAAAAATGTGTATCTAAGTGAATTGGAAAGTGGACGGAGACATCATAGTTCGTAGTACACTAACTGTAAAGGACGACATCGTACACTAAAAACCTATAATACGAATGATGAAAAAAAACGATTCTGTAACCCTCGACAAAATGTGGTTTTCCGGAAACTTTAGGAACCCTTAAAATTCACATAATAGGTTTTTCTACTTAATATTTTTCATAAAACTTATTGTAACTTTCTACAAAATTGTCAAATTTTGACGGAAAAAGTACTGGCAGAACCGGAAAATCCCAACGTGTTCCGATTTAAAGATGGCGCATAGCATAGACCTCTAAAACAAGACTGCGCATGCGTATAGTGGATTGTTTAGCGATCGATACTCCAGTAATGTAATGTACCTTGCAACAGGGTTTTCGTTTCTCCAGTAAGGACAAGTCGCGGCGTGGGAGTCTGCGTACAGAGAGGGGTATTACAATGGGTCATAAACCTGCACGCCCTGCAGGTCTGACCCATGGCTCTTGACCTTGGTCTGAGGTAGGGCCCTTATTGGTTGCCAGTCTCCAAATAGATTTATAGCGGGCTGTTCGAACTCCTTCTGTATTAATAGCTCCATGGTTGAAGCATCTATAGTTGAGGCATGTATGTTCAGGGGAGGGTATTGGATGTTAAGAATTGGCTTAAAATGTTTCAAACTACATGTACCGATACATTTTTCTTATTATAATATGTCAATAGATCACCCATATGTATAAGATTGGCTTGGATATTGCTGGATTTCCTTGAGAAAATTGTCAATACTGAGCAGATGCCAAGTTGTAAATGTTGTCCTGCTGTTTCTGCATGGTGCTCTCTCGTAAATCACTGTGAAGCATTGCAGCACCCTCAAGCGAATTCATCAAAAACAACGATCGAAAACAACAATAGAAGGCTTTTTTTGCATATATTTTTTTCACAAAACCAATAAAAATTGTATGGTCGCGATCATTAAAGCGGACATGGTTACCAGAAACACAGGTTTTTTTAGTCCTTATTCCAACCAATCTGTGGGCTCGCTGTTGGCCGGCAGAGTGTCCTTTCGAATGTAAAATTCAGATTCAATGGATCGTGAGGATTTAAAAACTGTTTTGCAATTTAAAATCTGACAATTGCATTGAACATATTGAAATTGTAGCACGTAGCTGATTTGGGCCATTTTAGCGGACACGACATACATATGTTTTACTAATACTACATGTACATGTATGTAACCACAGTGTCTTTGTTTGGACTTTAATTTGTTACAGTGTCCCTGTCACGTTGGGAAATGTACCACCTAATTACTTCTAATTGTTTAAGGTATCTGCAGTCGTGTTTGAATCATAATCAAGTCAATACTAAAATTTTAATCAAACAATATTATTAAGAGTCAAAATAATGAAATAATAATATCTTTGATACATTTCCCAATGTGACAGGGACACCGTCACAAATTGGTACCCTAATTTATGGAAACACCCACATAACAAGTATCTCCAACTCATACACATTAGGCCTAATACACATAAACTTGTCAGTTGAAAAATGTTTGTGTTTGCTCAGACAGTTGAAAAATAAGAGCAAACATTGACATGCACCACACCGGCCAACTGCAACACACCATACACCTGTAGGTCCCAGCACACGGGCACAACGGCTACGCACTTGCAAAATAGCGTATCCCTATTCTGGACACAATTTATGAGAAATAACAAACACCGATCTTTATCAAACTCAAGAAGTGTTCTTCTTGTGTGGTCCTGATCATGAGTCAGTTGATAATTTAATGTCAAATATAGCAGTTTCCCCTTAAAACCATGTTGTTTTTAGACAGTGCCTCTTTGTTGAAAGAGCACTGGTTTGTATACAAGTCCATCACAGTGGATTGATATTATTGTACTAATCGGCCTACAATTGGCCTTATGCCTAGCTACCATTTCTTACAATCAATGAAATAGGTTGTAATGTGTAGATGTCACAGTTTAAAATTCATCCGTCAGCACTAATTCAGAAGTGCTGGCCTGATGAGCCAGACAGACTTGCCTTACTTTTAAATAGTTCATGCATATTTTACTGCAATACATGTACCTGTCTTTTTTCTATTTGCAGGTTGGTGGCTTACATGATCAGATGCCCACTGGTGGACAATACCAACAACAGGAGTCCATTGATGAAATACCCGATTACCAGTGGCCTCCCCCTGAGCACCAATGGCCACCGCCAAGCGAATCCGAGAGAGATGACTCTGACAATAGACACATTCCGGAGAGTGAACCTCCCAGAAGACAGACAGACAACTCTGACTTCGTTGACATGTTTCAAGACGAGCTGCCTCGTGAAGAGGGTCGACGAGATCTACAAGGTCCAGGGAGCAACCAGGAGCTACGCGTGTCACCACCCAGGAGAGAGATTGATTATCATCCTCCTAATCTGGCAACAGTGGTAGGATGTACAATTGACTCATATTGAGCAGTCCACACAATTCATCTTTAAAGTGGAGCTCTTACGACGATCACTTTTCAAGAGTTTCTAATAGCATGATATCCTCCATCAAAGAAAACACATTTCTTGGAATTTGTGATATTTGTAAAATTTGAAAAAATACATTCTTCACGACATACTAAAACTCTTCAAAATCAAAATGTTGATCGCCGTAAGAGCTCCACTTTAAAATAAAATGTAAAAATCTTCAATCTTATTTTCATTTGAACTTATACATGTACATGTATTTGTACATCATGCAGAACCTTCCTTTTACCCATGATAATAGGTGGGGAATTCGCAGGAATTCAATTTGTTTATTACGGTACATTAGAATATGACATTAGAATTATTCTCAAAACCAACAAGTTCATACTTGATATCAAGACTAGATACTGTAGACTGTACATGTACACTGTACTGTACTACATTTTGTTTGTTTTTGTCTTTCTTTTACCAGCCACCACCAATGGATCCAATGCAGGGAACAGAATCATTGCGTATCACCGTTGGCAACGAACGCTTCTTTGACAATCAAAACCTTCCACGGGAAGATGAACAGCAACAGTCTTCATTGGATAGACGTAGATCTAGTCATGACATGCATGTACCCGAACCCCAAGATTACAGGCAGCACCAACACTCTAGGTAGGGTAATATGCATCTGCCTGTATGGCTGATTTTACAAAGTTTGTCTTACAACGTTAAATGAGTTTCTGATTTCAGATTGATTTTCGTTGAGAAATATTGTTTAATGTTGATTAATAATTCGGTAGGTTTGCCCTTATTACATGTAGCTTTAACCCCATATTCACTTTTGTAATAAATACATGTATGCTGCAATAATTTTCAAGCAATTTTTATACAAATCTATACTAAACTTATTCTGACTGTGTGCAATAAAGGTTTAAAACTGACAATGGCATGAAAAAATTCATTCCAGTATACATGTAGTTTGAGAATTTTCTTCTCCAAATGAATTATTGATGCCATGCTATGTACACAGTAATTGTAAATTTATTGTCAAGGGCAAATCTACCAAATGTATTTAGTACAAGAGCATACATCAACATCATGTGCTTTTTGTTTGTGCGTGTACATTTGTGCATTGTATAGCTTAATATGACCAAACACCAATTCTATTTTAGGAAGCATATAAGCTGCTTTACCCATGGAAGTTGGGGCACCAAAATGCTTCTAAAGTATAGTGAATTCAATCCTATAATAAGTCCTAATTTTGAAGGGCTTGTTTTTTTCTGAGTTAATCTTAACAATTTACTTGTTATAATGTTCTTGTTATGACAGTATTGAACGAGAGATCCAATTCCAGGGACGACCTGCTGAGTCGGAGCATGTTCACCGAAGTCGCAGTAATTCTCTGGAAAAGTCAACAAGGTATGATTCACCTACCACTACGGACGGAACCAGACGGGGAAACAGCAAAGAGAAGGATAAAGACTACCCAGCAAGAGGTCATTACAAAGAAGTAGAAAACAGAAGATCACATCGCACTGATCCAAGAGAAGAGCCAAACAGAATGGAGAGATGCAGAGAGGTTGACAAGCATAGACACGATAATAAGGAGAAAGAGTCTTCTAAAGAAAGGTCTCGAGATCCTCGTCGAGATAAAGACCTGATGGTGGAACGGCAGAAGAATCAACCTCATTTACCACCAAGTGACGTTTCTCCCCTTTATCATTTCCTTGGTAAAAAAGATCCTTCCAAACCAAGCACTAAAGCTGAAGATAACAAGAAACAGCCTAGGTCTCAAAAACCAGGTATACCCCTGCCAACCAAATCACGGCTTGCATCATCAAGGAACACGTCTTTGGGTATTGCTGCTGCTGTTGAAAGTGCTCCTGAAGTTTCTGAGCCTCCAAAGGTCTTGAGGTCAATTCTGAAAAAATCAATTGCTAAGAAAGCCAAAGTTACAGCTGAAGAAAATGCTGCAGCTAAAACTGCAGATAAATCCCCCTTGATTGAGCCAAGCATAGCTTCTTCGTCAGAAGAATCTAATGTCTCAAATTTTCCCCCTCCTTCCCTTCATCAGTCGGTCTTCAATATGGAGAAGCAAGTATCAGCAACGATTTCGCAATCAGACAGGTCACTTGAGCCAGCAGCTGACGAAATCTTATTACAACATTTTCATCCACCCCAAACTGAAAGAAATATCCCACTATCACAGCTTGACCAAGAGCATTTACAGTCAGTTGAACCGAGGCAACCTTTCTCGCCCAGTGTTTCCCATGCATTCGACCACAAGCCTGTCATGATCAATTCAACGATGCACACTGTGTTGCCTAGCCCTAAACCAGAATCTTTTCATATGTCGGCTTCCGTTGTTCCACCGGTGCAATTGTCAGCCGAAAACATAAGTAGTTTGCTGAGTAGCCTTGGAGGCTTTGTTCAGAAGCTTCCCCAAGCTTCTCAAGCTTCCACTGTGGATATTCCTTTCCACAACCCAGCACAACAGCCTGTTCCAGGATTTTCAGTCCCCCAACAGCTTCGCTGTCAACCAGCACCGCAAATGACACCACCCTGTCACTCGCATTTTCCTGTTTCTCAGCAGAGTTATTCCCCACTTCCTCCCCAACAGTCTGTTAGTTTGCCTCAGCAGTTACATCCTGCCACATCCCAAATGAATTATCCTGCTCTATCACAACCAGCTTTTCCACATGTTTCTCAACCACCCCTTCCACATGTTCCTCAACCACCCGTTCAGGCAACTCCAACAAGCCTATCCTTAGATAAAGCCACTGCTAACAAAATATGGGACCTCGCTCACAGCATAGGTCAAGTCAAAAGTCTAGCAAGTGCTCAAGTCGGCAACACTTTGAATGTGTTCCAAAGTGGGGATGATCGCAGAAATTCAAATTGCCAGCAACAAGGCCAGCAAGATGTTCAGAGACAGGCAGCTCCAGTGCCCGTTTCATATTCGAATAACCAGTCCCGGATGCAGCAAGCTTACGCACCCATCTTATCTCAAGAACCGGTTCAGATTTTAGCAAATCAGCCTAAACCTAACATCTTTAAGTCAGTAGAGAATGTTAATCTGCAAAGCCAACAATCTCATTCAGGGTTTACTTCTGTGGATGATGAAGATCGTTTCCTTTACGGGGACGCAGATGAGGAAAGTAGAGAGCCATCTAAGCCATTCTCAAAAGAGATTGGATCTTTTGTTAAGCAAAGCAGTCCTTTGCAGCAACGAAATCCTGTTCAGGAAAAGGTAACAAATCCTGAAAGTCTGACTCCAAAAAAGAAAGTAGACACCCCAAGTGATGATCAAATTAAAAACATTTTGTCGGCAATTGGTTTTGATTTTGGGCTGGCCAAGAAAATACAGGAGCAGAAGGAGGAAAAAAAGCCTAAGGAAGCAGTGAAGAAAGCAGAAATGCCTGTTGATGATCCTCATTTCAGGGAAACTGTTGAACCAATTATTGAGGATAGCCTACAAAGCTTTAATCAGACAGCCTCATTTCTAGACACAGGATTAAAGCTGAAAACCGATGAATTTAATCTTGTAGAACCTAAACGCCAGCAACAGGTTTCTAAACGTTCTAGACAATCACAGAAGCAGAATGATCAGCAGACAGAGCATGCAGATGTTGAAAGGGGTGCACGTATCGAAACCCAAGTACAACCAGTTGAAAAGAAATATGTGCCAAATGTATCACAAGATCTGGAGACCAGGGACCAGGAACGATATTATCAAGAGGCAAATCCTCCAGTGGAGAATCCATTCATACAGCAGGAGGTACGATACGAAGATACCATCTCGACCCAACCTAACCAATATGAAAAGGAGTATCCAAATGTTCAGCAACAGTCATCTTACTATCAAAACACAAGTGAACCCGATCAACATCATCAGTATGCTCCGGTTGAACAGACTGTCCAGTTTGTGAACTCGCTCAGTTCAATAAACTCCATCCCTACATCAGGACCTTCAACCAATCCTGGTGCTTCAAGCTTTAAACCTGAGAATATCTTCATATCAGTTAACACGGCAGGGGACTCAATGTCGGGCTCCAATCGAACTGTTGTTCTTCCGACCTCAGAACAAGCTTTTCTTGAGGATAGACAGAGAAGAATACTTGAAATAGAGAAACGCTATCAGAAAGCCCAAGGAAAACCGATAGAGACACCAGAGGAGAAAGAACAGCGCTTGCGACATGAAGCTGAAGAGCTTATCGAAAATGAGAAGATGCGCAGACGGGAGGAACGGAAGCGCAAAGAAAATGAGGAAAGGCGCAAAAGGGATGAAGAAAGAAAGCAGAAAGATGAGGAACGGAAAAGAAAGGAGGAAGATCGGAGACGGAAAGAGGAGGAGCGCAAGAGAAAAGATGACGAACGTAAAATGAGGGAAGAGGAGGAAAGAAAAAGGAAAGAAATTAAGAAGGAAAAGGAGAGGGAGATGTGGCTGCAGATGAACCCACAGGAGAGGATGAAAATAGAACGGGAGATCTTCCTAAAAAAGATTGATACTTTGGAGACAGAACTGGAACGTCTTTGCAAGGAGCAAGTAGACATAACACGACGGAGAAGTGGCCGAGATTCGGCCAAGCTGAAAGATCATTTGTCTGATAATATGCAGTTGCAAGATGATGTTGCCGATGAGCTGAGGACCCTCCGGCGAAAAATGAACCAACTACTAGAAGAAACTGAAAAATACCAAGAAAGTGAGGAGAAAAAGAAAAGTCAAAGTACTTCTCAGGATAGGTACTATAAATCTTCCAAGGAGTATGAAAAGGACTCTAGAGAACGCAGAAATTCCAAAGAATCTTCCAAGGAGTTTGTGAAGGTAAATAATCATTGTCATTGGTTTTTGTAGATTGTACATGTAATATGTCAATTGTTAAAAAGTATTTGGTTTTATCAGCTGTGTTAATTGTTATGTTGTCATTTAGGTTTAGACATGGTAATAATTACATGTAGGGCGAATTCTTCCTTTCGTCTTTGTACTGCATGGGAAGATATATGCCGGAAGTGGATGCAGTTTTTGGCCCATTTTTGTCTGGTACAAAAAATAGGATTTAAACCCAAGAGTAAAACCTGAGTAAAACTCCTAAGAAAACCTAAATTTGCCTGTTGGACCATGGATTCAAGACCCTGATCCATCAGAGGTGAGAATAGTGAGACTCTTTCATCAGTGTACCCATACAGTTCATGTCAGTCCATGCTAAAACTGCTCTTTCCAGTAAAGGCTCGGCCTCACATACGCAGATTGTCTGAACTCTGAAGCTTTGTATTAGCTATTGTGCAATACAAATTTCACTGACATTTCACTCACAGAACAAACCACTTTAATCAGACGGATCACACCAGTACATGTACTCGGCTCTGGCTTGGCTTTCGATTATATTCACGTAGCAAGAAAATTTCAGAATGGCTACAAAATTGAGTGTTCTTGAAATATAGTCTGGCATGTTCATCTGGTGGCCATCTTGGGTTAAAGGTCCACGTTTGTGGGGGGGAAATGATATTTCAAAAAGGCAGAAAATGACCCAACATTTCTATATAATTTTTAACTGCCGAGAAATGATTGTACGGGGTTGTTTGATGATTCTAGCAATCTTTGAAATTTATAAATTAAAATCATTTGGGTACATGTACGTAGCTCTTTGATTTAGTTTTAGTACTACCGGTAGTTGACTTTTAAAATTCAAATCTTGAGACGTCCATAAAGAAGACAGTTATAAGAAAGGTTGGGAACAGGGCACTGCTCAAATGATACTGGTATGTATAGTACACGTGTTTCCTTCTACATCCAAGGCTGACCTTGGAAATTACATTGTTACATTGTGTAGAGAGGTAGATAAATGACTTAATACAAATAATAAGGCATTGCAGCCTTCATAAATATGAATTAATGAACTTGTATAGGCCTATCATTCAACAACTCAAGAAAAGGTTCTAACTTTTGGAGGGCCGTTTGCAGGTATGCATGTGAAATGAAATGAGTACCCGGTAATTGAGTACAGTGTATGCATATTTGCTAAGCAACCACTGGTTCTCTATCCTTGTGTGGAGAGGGTCCAGGGTTGTAGTACACTGTACATGTATATTTACTGCATATTTTGTAATAGTTGATTGTTTCTTTTACAGGATGATAGACCGCAGGCATCGGGCGTAAAATCTGAAAAACTCCTTCGTTTTGAGTTCAATTATGTTGATGCTGGAGGCCATTGGTGCAGGATGTGCAACATGCAATTTACCAATCTCAACGGCTGTTTTATGCACCTACACTCCAAGACTCACACCAAGGTAGCAATTACCTCGCATTATCAAGTTTGGTATTTATTGGGTTTAAGTACCTGTATCTCCCATGTCTGTGCCGTTGTTTTCCGTAACTATTCATGTACATTTTTTTAATTTCTTTATTTTCTATAGGACTTCAACTTGCGAGTGGTGGATGCAACGTGATTACTCAACCACAAATCCATTGAAATTTTAAAGAGCTGTATTTATAATAATGACCCTGGCTTTGTTGATTTAGCGCATAACAGATCTATTCAGCAATGATGATTCGCAGGAAGCACTCCTTAGGATTTTCAGCTAACGAAACAATGAACGGTATATGTTTGGATACCCAACATTTGGATAAATATGTCTTTCAGTAAATGGATACAATGACATAATACTATCTGGTATTTTAAATATTCCCTTTAGTACTTGCTATTAAGAGCGCTTACGGCTCATTAACAGCTTATTACTAAAGCAGTCGTCTTTAGTAATACATGAAATTAAAGGGACAAATTTCAATTCTTAGAAGAGTCAAGTTGCTATGGTACAGCAAGTCATCATCGAACATGGTGTGTACTGTGTACCAGTACGTATATGATGTGTACTGGCCAGTACGTCTATGATATGTACCAGTACATGTATGATGTGTACCAATACATAGACAGTTGGCGCTGCACTGCCCCTACATTGTTGAACTGCATGTGCACAAATTGTGTAGGGTTACAATTAATTGAGGCATAATGCATGATTGCAACATACATGTACAAATAGTAGATCACTGTTTCCAGAGTTGATTTGGCTAGGTATAAATGTACATGTACATGTGCTTCTTACAGGGCCACTACTACATATAAATCCAAACTTTGACAAGGTGTTGAGCTGTTAAAGTGGGGCTCTAACCATTTATTACTATTCAATTCGCTTACAAAATGTAGTAGCTGATATATCATAGATAATAT
>JAVCKS010038277.1:0-11415 GCA_032273685.1 Pteraster tesselatus
GGATGGGGATGGGGATGGGGATGGGGATGGGGATGGGGATGGGGATGGGGATGGGGTGGGGATGGGGATGGGGATGGGGATGGGGATGGGGATGGGGATGGGGATGAAAATGGGGATGGGGATGGGGATGGGGATGAAAATGGGGATGGGGATGGGGAGGTAAAGGGGGACGAAGAGGGGGAGGCAGAGGGGGAGGCAGAGGGGGAGGTAAAGGGATAGGGAGGTCAACGGGAATAACGGTCTTGATTATTGACATTTTGGAATTTATGTATACATAAACATGGCCATCAAATTAATTTAATAATGGCCGCCGATACTGCAATATTCCATTAGGCTTCTTTAGAGGCTAAATACATTTCCTAGTATTTACTTAACAAACAAAATACAGCCGTGTTACGTTGAGACACTCATTCCCAGGATGTTGGATCATACTTAATGTGAACTTTACACTACCCAGTAAACGTGGTCACAAGGTTACAGCTAAAGTAACCGCCGCGGACAAAAGCGTTCGGGAATTCGCTTGAACATTGATTATATAATCCAATAAATGTTGTATCTATAACATTATCAAAACCTATTCACCTTTTACAGTGAACCGATAATTGGCTTCGGCCCACGGTCTGTACAGACAGCGACAGATATCAAGCTCAGCTGGGAAGTATGTTATTTATAGCATCGGAAATGGCTTACCCTTTCCGGAACCATTTCTGCTCTATTTCCGAAATCGATCGACTGGCCAGGGTGGTGATATTAAAAACAATAGCAAAAACTACAGCTCCAATGCCAAGGTAAACACATTTCTAGGGGTTCTCCTATTTCTTTCTTCCTCCCCCGACTACGATACAAACCCTCGTGGTGCATACAAACATATTGAAGGATACGAATAAATAAATAATCCTGTGGACTATTCGACTATTTGACCCAAATTGTTAGGAATAGTTTTTTATCGGGCGACCTAAAATTTGTGATCAATGTATATAAATATGTGACATTTATTATGAATGATGTATTTTTCTCTGTTAGGTTCCACTGCCATTTGGCACGAAGCACATTGACGTTGTGTGGTGCGGCTAATGAATACCGACCGGCACAGCTTGCGGTCATTCCTTTATGTTGTAATTCTGGGATGTCCAGTTGTAAGTACAAAATTAGAAACACCTTTTTGGGAAAATTCGTTCCAGCATCTTCGATTCTATACTGTGTGATTCCATACTGTCCGGCTCGTTGTTTCAGGCCTGTATTTCTGAGTGAGGTGATCGGTCTCATCCACGAAATCGTGCATGAAAACCATCGGTTGAGTATTCTGGCTTTCAGAAGTAGGCACGTACAGAAATGTCTTTCATATTAAATGCCAAGTCTACACACCTGCATAATAATATATGGAAACGTGCTGTGAAACTGTCCCATCATTTTCAAAACGTGCTACAATCCATGCAGACTTTATGCGATATCTGTTTTGCCCGTTTATTTTAACTGATGTCGCGATATTGTCAGTTATTTTACGTTCACAGCGATCAGGTTCACACACTGTGCTGCGTCAGCATATTACGACAGTACATGGTTTACGAAATAGTCGTACTTTTTGTTACTGCAAATGACAACATAAGCAGTACACGAAGACGGTGGGTAATGTTGACCCCGTTTATCAGATATACGCCCGATCTTGCTCGTAAAAACGTCAGGGGTCTAGATCCAGTGTAAGTCGATATGTTCTGCTGTTCCGCACAAGTCGTCCGAGCGTCTTTTTTTTTTTAAGAGCACACTACAGGAATAAAGTCAAGAAATCCTATCAAGGTCAAGGCTAAAGGGCCGCGGTAATCTGTTGTTTCGTCATGTTCATGTTATACGGACTCGGTCTGGGTACATATTGCTTTCGATGAAAACATCAATGACATTGTGAACAATATGAGCTGAAATCGACAATGTTAGCGGTAAACAAAAATCAATAATGATATCGGTAATGATAAAATCGATAATGAAATCGCTCAAGCATATACGTATACGCCGTGGCTTCATGAAGTGCGGCCATGATGTGGGGTAGACCTTTGTACTTTTTTAATTGGACATTGTAGAACTGTTTACTCTGCCCATTGTGACTTCCAGGTAATCGATTTGATATAAGCCTATTACTAACTATTTCAACATAAAACTCCCTACCCCAAATGACGCTTTTCAATGCTTATATTTTATAGCAAATCTATTTTGTGAATCTGCCAACCAGTTGAACACGTGATCAAACTGTGATCTCAGAGAGTTTAGCGAGTTAGCAATGCATCAACTGGTTGAGCGCTATATATAAACATTACAATTAATAATTTATATCCTTTCGTTTTGCTTGTATACCGACGAAGTTACTGCGTGTTCAGTAACTTGAGTACTTTTAGGTGGTTGGTTCGATCTCTTCAGAGTGCCTTCGGATGTTGTTAAAGGTGCTAAAATTACTTAATTAACATCGTCAGAAATATATGAGTATACAGTATAACAAATATATCGCCAGTGTACCTGATACTAATATACATTTACTAGTTGGGAGTAGGGCCAACATGATACTAAAAATCAAAATTAAACGTCCTTGTATAAACAAAATTAAATTAAATAGAAAGACACCCAATGTACATTGTATCACATAAGACGTAAAATATAAAAGTATTCTTACATAGACTAAACTACTCAGAATAAAGTAGTTTATTGTTTCATGGCTGACAGAAGTATAATTTTCAAAAGTGGGGCTGTTATGTTGCTAATGTTCGGGTCAAAGGTCACACTTGCGGACTTAAATTTACTTAAACTGTAGTTTAAAGCTTGTCAATAAGAGGTTCTGTTTTCTTCACAGGATTATTACTTTCATCTTCAATTTAACTTGTCGATATACTATCGAAGCATAAATGCATACCATGCTTCTTATCGACATAAAATTGTGGCACATCATGAACATAACCGATAAAGCGAAGCATTTGGTGTTTCCGTTTTCTTTAAATTCAAGTCTATAATAATATGCGATGTAGACAATAGTAAAGGTTGAGCTAGCGTGCGTGTCATCCATAGGAAATTAACAACAGGTGGTTACAAAACAACGAATACTTTGCCAATGTTATGGTCGCCTAATTGCCAACTATGAATGTTTCACAATCTACAGCCTGGGTCTGGTGTTCACATTAATTTATTTACAGATGACATGAGATCACGTTGTTCGTGTTCCCTCGTCCATGTGGACGTGTACCTACATGTACTTTGACAGAAGCGCTATGGATGTCTTTATCAACAGCAACGCACAATGTCATGCCTACATTATATGCGTACATTATTGGCAATCCAATCAAAAGTGAACGGAAGCTGTTATTAAGGAACCGTTGACGGGTTTCTTATTTAGATTTTCTTTGTTTAACTATTTATACTGAACACAATTTTATCATTAGGCCAATAACAATATTGTTTTCAACGCCGATATTCCAGCGTTGAAACGTATATATTATTGGTGCCGGTGTGGGGTCCGAAAACACTTCCCATCATCAAACACTCCACAGTGTTTTGAGGCTAGCCTAACTTTAACTCTAGATGCGTTTTGGGGCCACTCTATACAGTGTTTAGTTAGGGGAGTATTTTTTGAATTCTACATCGGCATATATCGGCGCATGGAAATCAGAGTTTGTTATACATTTTTCAGTATAGCACAATTGTTTAACTGAAACCCAATAATGGAATTAAATGAAGACAGGAGTAATAATTATGAGCAAAATATTTAAAACATATACACCAATGTATTTTTTCTGTTCCCTACATAAACACAAAAGAAACTAGGTCTATTAGGGCCTATAGAATGTCCGGTTTCGTATTCCAAACGTTTTGAAGCACGCTTATTTTCAAAGTAATGTCCTCGGGAAATGAACATTTACGATGTCGATGGCGCAGCCATCCTCGCTGTGTGCAATATGTCATCACAAGAAACCGTTCGTGGCATGCCAAACAATGCGAAACCGCTTGCAATAAGAATGTTGTTTTGTCATAATAAAAAATTGCAGAAAGTAAGGCAGGCATCAAAAGGAGTTTTTGCTTCCTTTGTGAATGCATTTACCAAGTAGACCGTTCACTCGTGCAAAGGCTGTTCCGTTGTCCGTGATGGTAAACATCCGAACACATCATCATCGTGTAAATTTGAAAAGGGTGTAGAGCAGAAACCACCCTTTAAGAAATGGGTTTGTACTTAACCGTCTTAGTTCGGTATAAAACTGTGTAATGGAGAAACGTTTGATATTTCTATGTACGTTTAGCTGATCATATACAGTTTGACATACTTTACGTGTGTTGTTTATTAATTAAGAACAGTTTATGTAAATTGTGACAATGGAATAGGCTAAAATGTTTTAAAATCCTGACTCGGGAAATTACGATAAAGGTATGCTCATGCACAAACGAAAGTCCGTACGAAAACCTCATTCGTGCAATGATGATACCATCAAAGCAATTGTCAGTGTACAGACGTTCCATTTTGGACAATGACGCCTCAATCTAGGTGGCGCCTACACATACATTTATATTTTAAACGGTTATATTTGTCCGGTTTTTTTTATAAGCCTGCGATGGTATTTTACAAAATACAGGTCACCAATAATTTTTGTTTTGTAGCGGGATGCATGGAAGGGATATGTTTTTACGTCCATGTTGTCCACGCTGGGACAGTCATCGCGGGTGTGCGCCGTTTGCTTGCAGCAGACAGCTTGTTTTCACCATTGCACCATCCGGTGAAAGACAGCACAGGGCTAGGGAAGAAGGTTGTCTAAAGTGTTCGAACAGGAGGAGATGACGTCATGTTTGCACAGCTTATTACGCCAATCTATATATTTTCAACACAACGAGTTGAGGATCCTTATATTAACCCGATTTTGAGACAGTTCCAGAAAGATTGTAATCTCAGAAAAGCATTTCAATAGGATAATTGAACAAGTAATAATCCAGAGAGTGCCAACATGGATTTCATGAGTTTTTCCTGAGCTTCTACAGACCCTCGTGGTGAAAAAAAAACTGTGTGAACAAAATCTCTGTATAGAAGTATATTATAAACTCATGGACTGTTTTAAATCGCAACTACACGTAGGTCTAAACCCGATCATTATTGAATCCCGAGGCTTTCAGGTATTATTGAAACTGTTTCATTTTATACATTCATTTTAACCAAGGGGAAACACTCAATTTAAATTCTATTCGTCGTGTATTTGTGACCATGAACTTTCTTTCGTTTGTTAATTGCTCAAAAATGTTAATACATATTACCGGTAATACACAATTCTTGAAAATGAGGGCTAGTCAAAAATTAGCCAAACCTTCAGTTATAGTCTACACAGAAAATTTTTTACTCTTCTCTATTCAATGTACTATTTTGAAACTCTGAGGGAAATTGAGGAAATTGGAGATCAACCCCCGTCCCCTTAACAACCGAACTGCCCGTGCGGGAAACGGACTGTCCAGACAAAAGGTTAACGTGTGAGGGTCACTCACAAAGGTATTGCCAAACCCATTTAGGGACCGTACATAAAGCACGTGGATATTGTACACGTTTGAACAGATTTAATCATCCTGAAAATAGTTTCTAGACATGCTTAATATTATCTGACTACTAAACCTGGACATTAGAGCTGAGGTCACTCTACGGTCACTCTACAGTTGATGGAGACATGTTAGTCCGGCCTCAAATAGAGGTAGGCCACTTTTACGAAAACGCCCCAGGCAACAAGGTAGGTTTGTGTATTATTGTCAAGGGAGCAACTGTTAAAGTGAATTAGAAAAACATATAGTATATCGAATCTGTAATTATTCGTTAAGAACCCTCTGACCTCCCAGTCGTGCCCACGACTGAGAGGTTGATTGACATTCGATGATTACTTGTTTGTTCGGCTTCCTGGTAAACAAAATGCACAGCAATTCTATAAAAACTTTTGGTTTAAACCACCAGTGTTGGCCGCAAAGTATCACGTGCGTCGTGCCACATCTGATGTCACAACTGATGTGAGAAAGTACCGGTATGCAAAACCAAGAGATGACGTTTTACGGCTACGTGAATAACTTCCAATTTAATCAAACGAATCTTTTTGAATAAGAGGATACGATTAATAAAAGACACTGCGGCATCAGACGTATAATTTCCTGAGACGCTGTGCAGTATACGGGATGGCCAATCTGATCATTATGTAATAAATGAAGTGTTCTGAAACTTAAGTCTATATTTCAGCTGACGCCACAACTGATTTCCAAACTCACCTTCAGCGAGTCTGCTCTTCTAGTACACGGCGCGTTTTAACAAGGGATTCCCTCATGTGAACACAATTCTTGGAAATTATTGGTCATCAGTTTACTTTGTTACAAACTAAGAATTTGCTGTAAACGATGTTAAAAAGGCAGTTGATTTTGCACAGAATATGCGGACTGACCCTTGCGACTAATATTCCGGAATGTTTCATGAAGGAGACGATAAGAGGACCACCATTAACGATTGAACGGGGTGTGAACGTAACAACACACCACCCCCTAAGAAAATTCTGATTTGGAGCCTTGATATATTCTTTTGGAGTATTAGGTCATGTGAATTCCTAGGATAAAGATATAATAATACAATCCATCAGCGGTAATCCCTCGGAATAGCAGGCTCAAGGCGGCAACGGACATTATAATTATTCTCACCCACCCACCACCTGCTGCTTATCTCATCCGAAACAGCAAAATACCGAGAGTAACATTTGAGAGTAAAGTCAAAATGTTTAAAAAATTCCACACATGATTAAAATCATAACATTCAGTGAAAGACATGAATTTCCATGAAGAAATAATTCGATTTGCGAGGAAGCAGTTTAACGCAACCCTGGAAAATGTACATGTACGTTAAGTTATTTAAAAGTACCGTTTCAGGAAATGATAAAATATATAAGTTGTTCAGCCCACCGAATTTTACCGACTAAAGTGAAAGAACAAATATTTGTGGTTTTCCCCTCATCCTGTATAGGGATACTGACTAGACGTTCTTCATTTGATCAAATCGGATACGCTTATCACAACATTATTACACAAAATATATACAGCACACAGTATCTACACGTATTACCATTGTTCGCAGCATTAAAATAATTTAATAATTCAATAAATACATCAAAAATTACAATAGATAACTGTTCTTTTATCATTAAAACTAACAACTGTGTATTATCATCAGGCTGTGCCCCCGGTATCAGTGCTATTAATCATAAGTCACACACCGGTACTTATTAATGTAATTATCTGGAGTGGCGATAAGCTGCCTTGCTCGAGGGCACAAGAGTTCTAGGAGAACCACCACTGCTTGATGACTTCACCCATGACGCCATCTTTCTACCTCTAGTATCATTTAGGCCCAACCTACACAGCCACTTTGAGAAACATACCATAATAATTGCGAATAATGCATTAATGGAGGGTAACAATCACGTGTTGACGCTGGGTTGGAATCCCAGGTCTCGGTACCTTACGTGGCCTCGTGTTGGTTTTCTTCCAGAACAGCAACTTCTTCAAAGAAAACAAATATTGACCCAGACGATAGACATAATAGAGGACAGGTTACATCATCTTCCCGGCTGCGAATTCTTTCACAGCTCTGACGTTTACAGAATCATATAATATTTGAATAGTCACACAGTCTTGGGAACGTACCCATCCGTTCTACTGGACTGGATCCAATCATCGTACATGTAGAGCAGAGGAAGAAAAACAGGATTTTGGCTGGCGTGAACTTCCCAAGGGTGGATGTATTTTTATCCACTTGAAAAACACAATTTCGCCAGTATTATATGTCATTTCGTTGACTTTAAAGGGAAGAAAACTCATTATTAGGAAAGGAAAAATAATGGTTTGTGAATTTTGAATGAAACTAATTCATACAGTTTATAACACACTCGGCAAAAAAGGGGAAATCATGTGATTACACATGATCAGTCCAGAAATGAAACAAAAAATTTAAGACCTAACCAAAATTGCTTGTGATAATACTGGTATACGCTCTAAAGAATGTATAGACAGTATACAAAAACAGAATGAATATTCAGTTCAAGATAAGGAACATGCATAATTGTACGTCTTGGCGTCAATCTCGGATGTAAGCGATCAATGTATTTCAATATGGTAGGAGTCGATACACACGTCATGGATGAGGGCCGGTAATTGCGTAAGAACCCATGCACAAGCCAGATGCGCTGTATATCGATGGAACAGCGTGTGTGGATACGCACATGTGACGCTAATAATGAGCAATAATTAGCGGAACATCATTGGAAGGAACTGGCCCGGCACTGGGACAAGCACGCTTCGCTGGGAGAGCGTTACGCTGACTCCAGTGTCTACTAGACGATACACAAGTCTTCTAAGCAATAATAAGTATGAATTAATTTGTTGTGAATTTACTGTGTTAGCATACCCGTCCGTTTTATTCGACTGTATTCAATCATCGTATACATGTAGAGCAAACGAAGAAAAACAGGGCTGGAATTAACTTCCTAGAAGCTGATGTATTTTTATTCACCTGAAAAACACAAGTTTCACCAGCCTTATATTTTAATTGAACGGTTACACTTCAATTTTTAACTGCATTACTATTCTTCGTTACTTTTTGGACTGTTCAACTTTCCTTTCTTCTTTATTTATGAAATTACTTATCAGGCTTTTTGGCGTAGTTAAGCACGGATTTGCTATAGTATCACAACCACTGAACCACACGGCCTAAAAAAAAAACATCCTGTTGTGACATCATGGCTCATCTTTGTCACTGCATAGCCTTACGGAAAAATATAAAGGCTTGATATGATTGGTTAAGGTAAAGGTTGCCAAACATCACCATCTACCACTGTCGGAAGCATTTTAAGCTGTGCATACGATTGGCGCTAGTCTGGCGAGATTTTATTGTTGTAAAATAAAACATTAAAAAAAAATACGTTTTACAAAAAGTTTGATAAAAGTCAGTAAATTGCTCTAAAGGTACTTACTTGTAATTTGGCACAGTCGGCCTATCTATTACCGCCAAACAATACAGTATTTTTATACTAGGGATAGTACCCAAGACAGTAGCATACAGTAAAAGGTAATGAAATTTAAATTATTACTGTCAAACAGTACAGTAAATTTTACTGCAAAAACTATACATCAAAATTTTACAGTGTAGGGTATCAATGTTACCACCTTCTACAGTATGATACGAATAAATAAACGTTTTAAACAGGTCGCGGGGGTTTTACCGTTAAAGACAGTAAAACGTTTGTTCGGGATTCAATCCCTCGTTTAACAATTCCAAGACTTCCATCATTGTTTCATTATTGTTCATAGTGCGTGCTGTTTGGTACTCCCGAGAATGCACGTCAATCCTTTGGTTGTGCTAGTTGTATTACACTACAATACTCCTACAATAACAACCCCTAAATCTCGGTCATAAATTACATGCAATGGGGCAACGGTAAACGACTTTCAACCGAGAGACATGTTGCAGCTTAACGAGGATAACCATCGCGAAAATTGTACGCGTCAAAAATGTAACAAAATAACTAAAACAATTTAGTGATGAATTGCAATGTTACCGTATTGATTATTGACGAACATGTAGTTTTTTTCTCTCTGAATATATCAAAAATAAGGTGAGTGGCGCATGCTATCTTCTAAATATAGAATTACTGTACAAGAAAGTTTTAAGGCGTCATTAACGTCTTCATTAAGCGGATCTATCGGGGAGTTCCCAGAACAACGTTACATCGTTCACGTCCCAAACGACATAATAATAATAAGTTGTTTTGTTATGGTGACATATCTCAAAGATAATGAGCTGTACATCATTGAGTAACTGCATGGAGAGGGGGGGGGGGGAAGAGTTGTAAGAGTAGGGCAGGGTTATATTTTGCGGGGTCGAGATTACCAATTACGCTGCATTACACTGTATTTTGGCCGCTAGTGGGCATGTATCGTGATAGGAATGGTGTGGGGAAAACCCACGAAGTCAGGCAAGGACCGAAAACCAAATTCACGAGTCAGCCCCCAGGTTCGAAGTCAGGTCTTCCAGTGGTGAAGGTTAGGAAAGTACCGCTGCGCCACCTGACTCCCCAATGCATTAAAATATTTCACTATTTCTTATATGGTAATGCCGATTTATACATTTAGCGTGAACTTTTGAACGATGACAAAGCAAAGCATTCCAGTGAGCGCAAAGCCATAGTTGCAAGCGCGCCAACCGCCCACGCAACAATTGGCGCCAAACACCTTTGTCTGATAGCCATAGCTAGCATTCCTCAATTATATTCCATATTAAACTTTTGCATTGTCAAACGAATTTGGGGCTTTGGTAAGCTTAGTTGAGGAATCCATTTAGAGAAGTCACTGAAATTTTTTTACTTTGCTTAGTCCTAACAATCCCGTCCCAGCCGGTCATTCGCTTGATGAGAAGTGCGCCCCGCACGACTGCAACAAAACCGTAAGTTTGAGCGCGAGACTTAAGTCTTGGCGCACACGGAAGCTCTCTGCTTACGCCAACGTTCATTCGTGGCATTTGGTTGATGCTATTCTTAATGCTCTTTTGAGGAGGATCGAGTTACTGTCGCTCATATAACTTTTACTATTTCTACTGCTGAAAAGTAGTACAAACTACTACTTAGACTAGTAGTACTATAGGCGTTCATATTACTACTATACGTATAGTATGCTACTAGGCGCTGCCATGTTGTTTACGTTTGGTACTCGTAATTACGCATGCGTAGTATGCGAAAGTCGTAAGCAGAAAGCGTTTGTTTGCCGCACGCGGCGCGCCGTTGAACTTGTAGCGTGAGCTTGAGGTATTACGTAAATTACATCATATCTCTGGATATAACGGTGTTATATCCAGAGGTATGACGTAATTTACGTCATGTTTGAAAATTAAACGCTTCTTGTCCTTGTAGCGATGGTCATGTGACACGATTTTGACCAATCGCGCATCAGTATCTATATAGGTCATGTAATATGAATATCCAACATTTAAAAATGCAACCATGTCTATCCAAGCGTCTACTATAGGCCTATTACAATATCCTCTATAATTCACCGAAGTAACCAATCATCTGCACATTGAATAGCAACACTTGAATAGCAACACGATTGCCTGACAACATTACCCCACAGCACATAATTAGCGATGACGTACATTTAAGCTACAGTAGTATTATCCAGCTTTTACTATACCCCAGAATTAAAGGGGAAGTTCGTAGATCGCTAGACGCGTAAATTTAATTTAAATAATTATTCTTAGGATTTTTGTCAGAACACGCACCCCCGGCATCGCATAAAAACACGTTGGAATTTCCAACCTAAATTTAAAGAGGAAGTGCCGTGGTGACAGAAGTGGGCGTTATTCGGTAGTTTATGTTTAGATATTTCATTTTAAGTTAA
>JAVCKS010038288.1:0-26827 GCA_032273685.1 Pteraster tesselatus
CGAATTAACATGAATAAGGTTATTTAAAATCTTGAAGCTCATTATAAGGCGAAAATAATTTCTTCTGTCTGATAGTGAGGTCGAACCAATTTCAGATAGCAGACTTTCATAATCATGTACATGTACGTTGCAACTTGCAAGTAATTTGGTGCCCCCATTATAAACAATTATGAATATTTGTTCTACTGCCAACACTAGGTACATGAATTTCCAACTCTTTACTGTAGGTCTGTGTCACAGGCGGAACAAGTATTAGCCTCAGAGACTAGGGATAGGGAACCCGCAAATTTGGCAGGCACTGTCCAATTTACATGTTGGCACCATGTGTATTCGAACCTGTGATATCACATGTAGAAAGAGGAAACTACCGCTGCATCAACCGTCCCCTCCCATCTCAATGCAAGGCCTTTTCCTAGAAGTGGGCTATAATTGCTGAAGAAGCCTGTTCCCATTTGTTTAATTAAGATACATGTACATTGTGTCTGTGTGTGGTGGTACCTCACTGTAACTGTCAGTAAGTAGCTTTTCCATCAATCCAAATTGGATTTGAACCTACAATTTGTAATATCTTTGTGTGCATGCACATCAAACTGACCCTCAGGATTGTGTGGTCAAAATAGGCCTACATGTACATGTTTGTTATCATCACAGATCAATAATCTGAACTTAAAAATTCTCACTACATACATGTAAGTTGTACTTTACAAATATGTACAGCTGCACAAATAAATGATAGAGCTTAGCAAATATGAAATAATGTGTACCACCTCAGCCTAGGACAGAAGTTCTATAAACCTGTGCAAACTTGCTTGTGTTTTGACTATTATATTGTCTCACAAAGCACTTGCATATATGTACATATATGTACATATAAATTGTTGTTCTAGTGTACATGTGTATATTATACCCAAGAGGGATCATAGAGAAAGTGGCATCTACCTCTAGCTAAGAGCCCCAAAAGATTTCTTAACTTATTCTGCCACAGGCAATAGTCATCATTGGGGAAAACAATTGTTGGAACAGGCATTTGGTAGTCTTAAAACAACCAAAGCTGCTTAGCCTTATCCAGCCCATTCAGGGAGTTTGATGCTTGTCATTTTAATCTGCAGTAGTAGTGTACAAGTTGTGGACAAAAGGAAATTAATGATGAGAAAAAGATAACCACAAAAAAAAACTACTCACGAACAGGTTGGTGATTTATCAATTGTGCACTTTCTAAAATGACAAGTTTATTTTTCTGAAACATATACGGATCAAAAATAGGTATTATGGGACGAAGTAAAAAGTTGAATTACATACATAGCTGAATGGGTTACATACATGTACATTATAAGCTTTACTTTGGCGTAAGTTTGAACCCTGTGGCATTTTGCATTTTGGAGATATACCGATTTTTGCATTTTCCTAATTGTACAAATTAACGGAAGTGCCTTCAGATATAGCTTTTTAAACACAGCAAGTGGAAAAAGAATTTTGCTAAGAAGTAACTCGCTTGAATGCCCATGGCAACAGTTATGTTCCTTTTTAAACTATGAAAGTATTGATATATTAATAGAAGCTAATAAACCCCCCTACTCAAAATAGAATTTTTTGTTCACTCTCTCCACATAGAGAACAGCCCGTACACGAAATAGCATACATGTAGCATCCCTTAATATAACCGGTCAAGCCAGTATTCATCTCAACCACGGTTGGTTCAATGATTGGCTTGTCACCCTCGATCAAAAGAAAACTCATCTGTTTTTCCTATCCAGATCTTCACTGTGCAGGAACTTACTGTCATCCGACTTCTTGGATTTAATATCACGAGTAAAGTTTCCAGGGATCAATACATTTCTGGTATTGCTCCACCAAATCTTTTCTTTTAATACATGTTCATTCATTTCATCACATCCATTATAATTGTTACTGTGCCTAAAGCCAACACTACATGTATGCCAAACTCATCCAGTTTCTCCCCACATACTGCCTCTGTTTAGAACGTCCTACTACATATCTCAGTTCAAGTGTTACATTAAAGTTTGTCTCTCTCCCCTTTAAATTCAGTTTCTTATTTAGTCCTACACCTTTGAGATACCGATTTATACACCTGGGTGGAGAGAAACGACTTGTGATAAATACCTGCCTTGTCTTAATTATTCAGGTTGCACTATATGGGACGCCTAAATAGAAACAATTTAATTTATTCCACATCAAACTATTCGTCTCTATTTAAATGGATTGTCTGTTAATAATTTCCCTTTAGACGTTCTAATGCGTATGTCCAGAGTATCACCAAAACTGTAACATTTTAAACACAATGTACACTTGTTTGTAAAGTTTTGCTGCGACACTAAAGTAATGTTTAAGTTAAAATTGTTGTTTAATTATAAATGTACCCTTTCATGTTAGTCCAACATGAATGCCTTTGAATATTATGCCTGGCAGGTGCCGGTACATTTTATGTACTTATCGCTAAAGAATGTTTCCACTCACATAATAACTTTATAACATACTGTAACGGTACTATATACGCACATACACTGTACAGTATAGCTTTAGTACATGTACATGCTGATTTCCAACCATATTCTAAGACACAAACAAAAGGATAATGGCATGCTGTAAAATAATAATTATAAAAAGTGCTGAGCTAAGTTTGCGTGCATGTTCATTGTTGAATGTTTAGAAAAACCTTGAACATACATGTACCTGTACATTGTAGTCTATTAAAAGTTTGCCAGCCATGGGCTGATCATTCATGTGTAATACATGTATACCGTAACAACAAAACTTGGCTGCTACATTAAGTTCTTGTCATATCTGTCAGTACTTGTTGTACTTTTCTTGTTCATGCATGGTGGATCCTATGCTGTAAACATGTATGAAAGGGAGAACTGTAGTTTGGTATAAATACTCTATCTCTAGGGGGATTGTATGGCTCACTTAAGGAGAACAAACAAAACTTATATAATGTTAATCTTTGACTAGTAAGCCTCGAAAACATGAATGATAGCAAGGAGAGAATAGTAGCTTTTACTTTGTGAATCAAATTTAAAATTTACCCCTCATACCCTACTCTTTGATTTAAAAAAAACTGTTAAATTTTCTTCAATGCACACGATTTTTCTTAGATGTTTATTTTGAATAATACCTATCTGAGATATTATTCACGGTTTTCCAAGGAGCTATAGGTGACGACATAAATGGCGCCACTGTAAGCGCCATTTTTTTTTCTAGCTTGTGTATTCAACCGCTATTGCAATTATCTGAAATAACAATAATTATGCTAGAAAACGTGCTTAAAGCTATTGCTAACATCTAAAAGAATACAAGCAACTTCGTATTATTCCAAATATACATGTACGTCTAGAAAACATTTATGTGCATTTAAGTTTTTTTTCCAAGAGAAGGGTATGAGGGGCAAATTTACAATTTGTTTACAAAGTGAAAGCTACCAATCTTTCCTTGCTATCATACAAGACTCAAGTGAGCCATCAACCTAACTTTTTGGATCTCAGCTGCTGAGAGAAAGGAAAACCCAAACACACAACCCAACAGTAAAACCTGCTAATCTGCTGGCAACACTCAATTATTGGTTTTCAAGTTCTATTAAATCTTGTGGAATTTACTAAGGTTGTGACGGTTACAAAAAAATTCAAACCGGTTCGATATTAAGTAAAATACCAAACTGAACCGGTATACCGGATGTTTATCATTTTACTACTAACAATAGGCATTGAGTGTGGGCCACACACTGTGGCATGACTGAGCCACTCCCATCCCAAGTGGAACACAATGAGAGGATACGTTATTGTGTAGAGGCACTACAGTCAGGACCAGACACATTGTGATTTGTTATTCCTCACAACAATTATTCTTCTAAAAAGAAAGACTTTGGCAACTTGAGAAAATATCAAAATGCTATCTGCATACATAATTGGGCCACAATAATAAAACATATGTACATGTGCTGTACTTACGTTCATAAGTTGTTTTTTCATTATTGTAAAGCAAGAAATCAAACAGCCAATAAGAATTTTGTTTACGCACTATAAGGCCTAGACCGATAGCAGATAGGAAATTTCGTTATGCGCTATGTACATGTATGACCAGCAGCCTATCTTTTGATCCTTGGCTGCTTTGTTCTTTACCTACATGTAGCTGAACTGTCTGCTCTTTGAGTTTACGTTTGGGTTGGCTCAGTGATTGTACAGACTTAGGAAATCGTGTGATTATCGTATTGGACCACTGTCCAGTCGGGCTTTCATTTTCACGTAATCAGTGGCCCAAATACATTTTTCTTCGGCTACTGGCAAGCGGGCCACCATTAATTTTGACCTCTGGGTAACGGTTATCGCTTTTTTCTACTGTTTCAGCATTACGTTATTTCTCGCTACAACGAAAAATCTAGAGCGCCCTACAGTGTAGCCCATCCTCAGCTCCAGTGCGGCCGGCTCCGTTTGTGTTATACCGCACGAACTTATATTATTTTCAATCGGACCAAATAAATTTCGGCAGAGCCCAGTTAGCAAGTTACTGAAAAGAATGACAGTTTACGAACTGGTATTACCAGAAACCGACCTAACCCTAGCTTTTAGTTTTGAGGCTTCCATCAATGATTCCCAGTGAATTTGTTTTTCTATTAACAATACACTCTACAGAAGTAAAACTTGCCATAAAAAGAAATGGAACATGACAAAACGTGGAACATGAAGAAATTAATTGGTCCAAGAGATCTCTGGTAAGTCGGCAAACTGTTTTGATCTTGGTGCAGGACCTTGGTGGTAGCATAACACGGATTGGGCTCTTAGGGGGCCGGAATTACATGAGGCTTTATGAATTGAGGAAGTCCCAAAGTCTGGAAGTCAAAATGAGCAACGGAGAATCACGAAAGCCGGCTCTGTACCAGCAGCTTTGTCAGTACGTGTGAGATGGGCAGCCACTGGGAGAATCCATGATCACTTGGCTGAGAGCGACTATTGCCCATGCTGGGAGTTGGGCATGGTTTCAGCAGAAAATATGAGGGGAACAAGTGCGGGATATAGTAAATGGTAAGATTATGTTATACATGTATCACTGGATTATATAGAGGCTATTTATTATGTTGGGAGAGAACGGTCCCTGGGGAGAATAACAGCAAGAAATGTCATTTATCTTGCATAGTCTATAGGAAGTGACAGAGTGTATTGAGTCCATAGTTCCTGGATGGCAGGACCAAAATAATGGGAACATGTCTGTTGCTGTTTCCAACTGATCTTTGCATAAGGCAAAAGGTTCAACTTCAGGTTTTTCGGCGGTTTTTAAAGTACATGTAGGTTAGATCTCACAAAGGTTTGTTTACAAGGCGTTGATGGTATCCTCTACACCATGTTGTATACGGGGATTACTGGCGGAGGGTGCGGAGTTGGAAAACCAGAGCTCAAATGACCATGACTCCATGTGCAGCGTATTAAGTACACACTGTACATGTACATGTCATGTACAGTGTGTACTTAATACGCTGCACAGGTTTCTGCTAGTTGATTATGTTGCTTCTATAGTAATAAAGGTGTATACAAATACATGTACATGCAATGTTTTGTCTTGAATAAAATCACTGTACTGCAATAAAAGTACCCACATTTTATTAATAGTACACTTTTCCTTAAATTATATGTGTAGTTTACATTAAAACTGCAAACTTCTCTCTCTTAAATTACAGTATACATGTAGGTCTATGCACATGCTTGAGGGGTATATACATGTATGACATATATTGCCTGAACTACATGTACATGTAGATCCATATTGCCCGAGTCGAAGACGAGGGCAATATGGGTCTATCTCCCGACAGTAGGAGCCAGTCAGTATTATTATTATTATCCACATCAGACATCTAGAGCGAACAAGGAAATGTAATTCACAATATTAGCAGCCCATAAATACCCACTGATTTATCACTTGATATAAAAGGTTAAAAGTTATTAAAAGTTATTTAACTTACCGGGTAGGGCTTCATAATTTCATAGAATCCATTCCAATTCCAATTTTATTTTTCAATCACTGGTAGACATTTTCCATAATTGCTACGAAGTTAAGACAGAGGGTTTCTTCGCACCACATTCTGCCATTTTGTTTGTTTTGTTGACAAGACACGGCTAATTTTCGAATTTCCCCTGCAGCACCAGCTACTGCGCGCTGCATGCACACAAAACAAATGACCGTCTTCTTATTTTACATGTAAACCTTTGGGAAATGGCACTCGTTTGCGAGTTCTCGCAGCAAAAAAATATATTTGCATCCCTTGATTGCCAAGTTCCTGGATGTTAGACCAGGGAAAGTAAAACAGTATATTGACTGCTTTTTAACACGTACATGTCAAGGTCATACATGTACATGTACATGTAGGCTTTTCCGAGAGAGGGTAATATTATACAGATATTGACTGTCTAGAGGGGCAATATACCATTTGAGATCCTCGAGGGGAGTTATATTTTTGTCGAGGGATATTATATTTTTCCGAAGCGAGTATTCATGTTTGAAAATATAACGCTTCTCGTCTTTGTAGCGATGGTCATTTGACACGATTTTGACCAATCGCGCATCAGTATCTATATAGGTCATGTAATATAAAAAAAATATTGCCCCCTTACCTCGGTTAGCATTAAAAACAAGGGGAAAATATTTTTGTAAAACCACAGCTCAGATGTCTGATACGGATAACAATCACACTTACATGTATTACAATACCAGCGGGGTATATGTATTTAGTTTTACATACACTGTACATGTAGTATTATTGTTCTTAGATATATATTGTAAATGAATTTGTTTAAAACATGAATTTTTCAATATTGTATTTTCACAGATAAAGACATACTGTATTGATGAATCAGACAAATTATACTCTTGCTAGAAATCATCATTTTAAAACATTTTATAGATGTTTATAAGTGTCGTACATGTACGTGTATAGTGCAACTAAATCAACAATTGTTTGTTATCATCAAGGTTCGTAATGAGCAATTTTGCTCCTATAAAATACAACTCTTTCGATTTAAACCTTCAGTTAACGTCAAAACACAGGGCAATTACTGAATGTAGGACACACAATAATACATGTAGCTTGCTGGCAAATTAACTAGGTGACTTTGACTAGCCTGTGGCAGTTTTCACCGTAAGTAATGCTGAGTTAGTGAAGTGTTAAATCAGATGTTAAAGAGCTATTGTTGACGAGTCCTATTTTTACCCCTCATTTTCAGTTCTTATTTTAAACATTCAGTATCTGGTTATGAACTACATGTATTATCAGGATGTTAATATTGTGAGTACATGTATGTACCGGCTGCAGATCAGTCGGGCGGGCGGTTGGGCGGCGCACGCGGCTCGCATGGATGGGGGAGGGAAAGGTTCTCTTTACTGGCACATTATTGGCAAACTGGTTATTCCTTTCTAGAGAACCACAACCTGTGCAGAAGTACTGTACAGCTGTACTTAATTGTTCAAGCTGCAAACCTCGTCGACTAGCTTTTTACGAAATAAGTATCTGGGTACTCAAATGAAATGAATTGCAGCTTCCCAGTAAATATATTAAGTACGTAGCAGGAGGTATTGCACTTAATAGCATTTATCACATTTTGAATAGCAGTTATTTATTTGGAAGTATTAAAAATGCCAGACAGACACTGACCGTCACACCGTGGGTTCGTCTGTCCCAAAGTGGACACTTGAAGCAAATATCCTGGCTTAGAAAACCAATGGAGAAATAAACTACCAAAAATATATTAAAATAATTTAATTAAACCTGTCCCTCGTATTAAGTAGATTTTTAAAATTAAGAAACAAATAATTAGGACTGGCCGACCCTGAGTAATTAAATAAATAAATAAATGTCACCATGGTATAGTTTGCAAACCCTTACAAAGTCTGAATTGTCGCTAGAGCACTTCACTCAGCATGCAATGCCGGATCATAAAGATTATCAACTAGTGGTAGTAGGGTAGTTTCCATTCGGATCCCGAACTCTTAGGGGTACCAAACTGGCAGCAAACCACCACTATACTGCAGGGTGTCATATAGGGCTACATGTAGGTTTATCCATGCCAGATGCCATGCCAGATGCCATGCCAGATGCCATGCCAGTAAAGATATTGTATTGGTTGGGAACGGCAGGAACTGGCCACATTGGGCAGGTGGCTGCTTCCAGGTAAAACCTGCTATGGTGGCCATAGCAGGTTTCACTGTAGCAACATGTTCCTTCAATGCGCCAAATCGAAACCAAATTTCATACATGAATAACATTTGTCTACTTTTCAGTATTTGAATACAACTGCTAAACTTTGTCTGAGCTTTGGAACTCACTTAACATGTTTTTGTTATAACTGAGATTAGTGACAAAGATCAGACAAATTGTGACGTGAGTAACCGATTTGTTTTCTTACAAACAGTATTGTCTCCATATCAAAATAGTCTTGATAAGTTTTGGGACTGTTTCACATAGGCACACTTTTAACATTTAAGTCCCCTCTTAAAAACATGCATGTTCAAATCATGGTTAGCGAGTAACCGACATAGTTTAGAGTTGTTTCTCCTTTACAAAGAAGAATTCATGGAAGCGATCAAAGAATTATTAATTAAAGAATGAGTCAAATTTAAGACCCTTCAAATGTAACATGAGTAACCATGGAATGGCCCATGTTCTGTCACAAATCGTGCATCATTTGTGTATTTTGTTTGCTGTTGGTTCTGTATCATTCCCCCTCCTAAAACAGCAAGAAGAGGATGAAATTACTGTGGCCACCTCATTATAAGCCACACCCTAGGGGCAAATCTTCACCAAGAGTCATTCATGCTTGCTTTCTATTCTTGAAAATTGTAGCTAACTCTTTTTCTCCTTTGTGTCGGTGCGCAAAATGAGAACTGGCAGAAAATGAGGACAGTTGCCCTACGGCAACTGTGTGAAGTCGTACAATATTTTAACTTGAGTTTAACAAGCAGCGGGCATAGTGATTGACTTGGCTACAACTATACCAGGGCCTAACTACCTTGCCCGTCCTGTAATATGGGTGAGCTGCATGGCTCCAGGGGTTTGAGCATTCACGCTCCCCCTTTGATTAAGGCAGCCCTAAGAATTGCTCCCTTGATTATTGAGTTTGTCACATGCTGACCTCTCATCCTATGAGAGAAGTAGGTCATTGTAGGTGATTGCGATTGTATTGAAGCAAATACGTATTACCTGACAGCTCATGTGTATACTGGTACAGTACTTTAATTTGTCACCACTAGTTTTATTTATTGGCATTTAGGGTCTACATTTTATCACCTGGATATGTAATGATGAGGTTAGTGGATTGTGTCTCTATAACAGAAAACACCCTGAGAAACCTACCTTATGCATGCACATGTGCATGACAGCGCACGTGCACACTCACACTCATTTCATAAATGGAACAGCTGAGTTTCATGTTGTCAGGGTAGGTTAGTTATGCAGGTGGCATTTTATCAACAAAACGTCAATTCAATGTTCAATTGACATACAGTATATTGAAATAGACTAGGCAGAGGGAGGCCAAGCCATCTATTGTCTGTCAATCACAGCCTCGCACTACTGACCAATCACAACTCAGGCTACTTGTAAAATTCCCCCTACGTGTGGATACAGGTGGCCTGATCAATGTCAAATTCTCCCAGTGTGAATTTGCTATACTCGTTGTAAATTGACTCCCATTATATTGAAATCCACGGGACCCAGTCAAATTGTTTGCTATATCCGAATTTTGTATTATCCAATGTTTACCATCCATCGTTTACTACATGTATGTATTGGCCCTATATGTATTGCGCATGCATGTGAATGTCTGTCATGTACAAATGGCTTTTGCAGATGTGGAAAAATACGTAAAATGTACGAAATGAAAATAAAATAAACATTACGAAGGATCTGACATTATTGATCGATCATGGACAAGGAAGAAGGCAACGTCACGAACGGTGGATACAAAGTACATGTATGTAAGTAATCTCTCCACCAGAAATTGGCATGGAGAGATATTTCAATTTTATTGTCTTTTCATCTTGTGGTGTTCAATGTGACAATGTGATACTGATAACTGTTTACGCACACTGTAATTACGGTCCGTCCGCGCGATCGAGTTAAATTGGTAAGTCGGTTAAGTGCCCTCATGAGTCAGCATCTACACTGTACATGTAATGACGATGATGTCATAATCTTAAACTGTGATTGGATATTATCGTTTTACAAATTTTGCGTTATGCGAGCTCATTGGCGCGGGTCAGTCTATTTACCTATAATCCTTTTGCGACTTGCATAATTCAGCTAAACGATTCAGCGAATGTCCACGCGGCAACATGAAACAACTCGCGCAATAAACACCCACATGATGACTTACATATGTATATGTGTATGCGGCTTTCAAACTTGGTACGAACGAAAAAGCTGTAGGCCAAGAATATCGTTCTTTTGAAATGGGTGGCTAACAATGCTTTTTGTACGCAACAGGGTTGACAAAACCTTTCGTTATAATAGGAATTTTGTACTATTCGTTTTCGTCTTATGCGTGCTGTGGCTTCCTGTGCAGTTTTAACGTATATACTCTGGAAATTATGGTATTATGTGTGTGCACAATTCCTCATAATAAAAGATCATACGACATGTAGGTATGCTCCAGTAACTCCCTGCCCAGGTTTAAAGGTCCTCTTTTGTGTTTACAAGCGGAAGAACAGTGGCCATATTTTCCAGTACTAATGCTTACTACAGAGTTCACAAACAAGACCGTCATTCTGAGTTTATCTCAAAGTTCTCTGCTCTTTTCATATCCTAGGACAAGAACCTTGGATAATTATTGTGGATTTGGTAATGCGCGCATGCATTACACATGCATTGTTCTTGCACACACATTTTTCTAAGTTTAGGTGCAGCCTCAGGTAGAATCATTCATTTCGGACTATTGAGCCCTCCCCGTTAAAAGTTTTATACAATCTCAACTTGCCCTCATCTAGTTGATATCGAGGGTTAGGCTACATCTTAAAAGTCATTTTTATACATTTGGTTTCTGGGAGCTGTTCTCTATGTCTCTACTACAGTACATGTAATCACTGCCTAGCTGTAGAAAGCTCTTCTCTAGCTCTTCTCTCCTAGTGAAGTTGTATACTTCAGGGACTGTTTCTTATTGCCCTCAGTACGGGACACCATGCTAATTAACTTCCAACTGCTCTGGTGGATGGTCCAAGTGGACTCTTCTTCCAAGGAACGTTCACTAACACTAACAGCAGATGCCTCAGAGGCTGATACCTCACTGCTTTGCGTGCAAGTCCTGAGATGGAAGACCCTGGGGTACAGCTCTCTAGGCTTATCAGCCTTTAGAAACCAGCCACTTGCCAGGTTTGGTAGGATCCTATAACTCTCTGAAGGAGAATCTTCCTGTAACTGTTACAGGAGTACATGCTCCTTTTCTCTTGGCTTTGCCATTCTGGAACTGTGGAGCTGTTACATTCTGTCATCACATTGTACACTTACTCCAGGAGGGGATGCTAAAGAGCTGTACATCCCTTCAGCTGGGCATTCTCGCCTTGCCTGCTGACCACCTGATGGGTCGTAGATGGGTCGTAGATCGGTCGTAGACGGGTCATAGATGGGTCATAGATGGGTCATAGATGGGTCATAGATGGGTCATACATGTAGATAGGTCACTGACTGAAGGTCCGCTCTGCAAAAATTAGTCACATGTCGCCAAACCGTTTCAGCCATAAATACAGTATAAATCAAATAAAGTTTTCAGCGACTCATTTTTGGAGAGCAAATGTCTGCCATTAAACTTTTGACCATGTCCGCCATTGAACTGATATGTACGCATGTGCACCATACATTCTATATGTATGTAGGGAGAATTTGGAATGTCTATTTCGAAAAAACTGATATATTGATTAATCACATTTTCTAGGAAGTTGTCATACATAACAAATTAATACCTTGTATTTCAACACAGAATTTGAACCTTTTAGTTTTTGTTGGCGACTTTCAGATAACTACAGTATAACTATAAGACAATAATTTCATCACAAACTAAAATCTTCCCAAACTGCTGCTTAGAAGGTTAACCTTGTTTTGAGTTGCTTTTTTAAATCTGTGCCATTTCTGAATGAAGTACTTTTTTTCCATAGTACGTGCACGGATTGTGTGGAAATCTATAAATATTCATTACGCCCGTATACATTTGTTTTCCATAGAACGCTCACAGATTGTGTCAAAGTCTATATTTATTGCAGCAACCCTGCACTCCTTGTATTTTTAGGGACCAGCCATACTACAGTAGGTGTGCCTAGTCTTGCTGCAGTATATGTCACAGACATGTATGAAAAAAAGATCTTTAGGTACATAAACCCTGTTTTGGGTGTCCCTTAAAACTGATTTTATTTTTGCTTCCGTATAGAACGAAATGTGTGACGGGTTGGGACCACATTGAGTTGAATTCAATTTGATTGTACAGTGTACCCCAGGGATGAGTTTGAGTTGCGGATGATGCCAAGGCACTAATTAGTGTCAGGAAATGAAAGTTAAAGAAGGGTTAATTAGTTTAATTTACTTCCCTATTGGGTCTATGAAAGTGCTTTCTGAGGGCTTTGTAAATTAGTTTATGGGACTATGACTTAGCTACATGTATACGTAGGTATATCATTAGTAAAAAAAGACATATTACTTTATGTGTAGGATCGAGATGCTACATGAAGACCCCTGTAAATCATATTCAGTAATAAGCACTGTTGTTTCTTAAAAAGTTGTATTTTTAACAAAATATGAGACTCAACATCTGCATTTATATTTACAATTTCGCATTTACATCATTATCATGTTTAAGGATAGGATATCGTAATCAACACGTTTTTGATGCGAGCCCTCTCTTGACTCACGGTGGATCTTGTAGAAACTGCAGGAAATTCTCTTTTCCATCTCTATTTTTTGTGACTCTATTTGACATCTTTCTTGGGCCTCGGGCCAATGTACATTGTTGCATGTGCCAGAATGTGGGAGTGAATATCTGGGTTAGAATATTCATATTCTCAATTTTCTTAATTGCTTGATGTTATCACGATGTCTTACATGTACCTATGTGCATTGACTGTAAAGTGACTGTTTCCCACAAGAAATTGAAGTGCATTTCCTGCTCTGGTTTGTTTCTAGATACTGAACATGTACATTATAGAATGCTACGATATAGCAAACACGAGTACATAGAAATGTTTAGTAAAGCAGTAAATATGTGTTATAGAATCAGCATATTTGGTATGTTCAGTACTAGTACAGCCAAGTGTTCGGCATGCATAGCAGCATGCATGGCAGCATCCGTTATGGTAGGATGGGAGGATATTCAACTGTACAAGTAAAATTATCACAGCAAAGTCTGACGGGATAATGTTATATTTGCTCAGTAATTTGAACAAATATACTAACAATTCAAGATACAGGTCTATGTTTTGCCTAATTAGCACATGTAAAGTACATTGTACATGTACATTGTACACGTACATTGTACATTGTACATTGTACATGTACATTGTACATGTACATTGTACATTGTACATTGTACATGTACATTGTACATGTGTGTGTAACTGTCGGTACGCATACAGTGTTCATGTACATATATACAAAACAAACAAACGATTCAAGTTCCAGTTGCTCCAGTTCGAAACATTTATCTCAGTGAAGCCAGTAACCTTGAACTGGAATGTTCTTCGATGTCCTATAAAGATGATTCGGATGAGGCAACGGAGAAACAAGGCATAAAACCCTATCTTTTCGAGTCTGAGGTGTCGGGATGAAGACGAACCAATACTAAGAAATGAGCAGGCTAGCTGCGAAAAAACAGAGTAAAAACTAAATGTTGGATTATCTCGCTGATTTTGATTACAATCACCAACAACATAGCTTATTCCCCGTCTAAATTTAATGCTGCTATAAAATAGTATAAGTAGTTCCTGCTAGAAACCCCCTATACCTCTGAAAGATATTCATGCTATTGCACGCTACACCGAAAGAAAATTTAGGGAATACAGGAATGACTTCTCGGGGATGCAGCCGTCAAGTGACGTCATGAAATGTCTGCTGCCACCAACGGCCATTGAAGGAAAGGTTTCTCCGTCGCCGTTTGGAAGGATAGAAAAATGACTAACTTTACCACGTTTTTTGATACATTTTCAAATAATTTTTTTTATAATTTCTTCAGATATTTTTCCTTAACCAATTCACGGAAAACAACATTAAAATTTTGATTGATATTTAAACAACTAATGCATATGTACATGTATGAGTTAACCTCAAGATGCTTTTTCAAACTTTTGAACTGTTGCACCTACATGTACTAGCGTACAATAACTTCATACATTCGGTATTCACTGCCTCAATCAACGAATGAAAGTTCACTCTTGTATACATGTTAAATTATCTGAAAATGTAGCTTTTGTTCCCATTTTTAGCATGGTTCCATAAATTGCAGCTGGTATACATGTTCCCCTTGTAAAAATGTTTTTTTGTTTAGGTTTCAAGAATATTGCCGCTCAGTTTTTAACGACTATATCACAATATCCCTTGTACATGTAGTACATGTCCAGGATAAGAAGGAAACACACTAAATACATTTTCCTCTTTCATGATAGAACCCGTTATTGAAAGAAATACACGTACACTAACTCAAGCCTTATGCATAACCCTAATTTTAACTTCAATATATGTGTTCATTTGGGAGAGTTTGGAAGGAATAGAGTAAGTGGGTTACAAGCATGAAGACTATGGGATGTGTCAGCTGGCAAGATGCTATGGATTAAGAGGAGGGAAGCTTCAGGGGAAATGAATGTTGCCTTGAATAAGAACGCCCATCCACTCTGCACCCACATACATGCACTGGGTTTCCTGTATCCCCAAGGAAATCACAGAGGTCTGTATGGCTCGGTCCCAAAAAACGAGACAGGAATTATTAAACATGAACATTCAAATTTCTTCACAAAAACCCTAAAAATAAGGTGAACTCTAGATCATTTTGTCAATAGATTTGTAAGGTTCTTATATTTAGTCATGCACTCCATCTGCTAGTGGATGTATACATGTGAACTTCATAAGGTGATATAAATTTGTTGGGTTAACGATTAGATTACTACAAGTAGTGTACATATGCATGTATATCAGTATGACTTAGGAGATGTCTTGCTAATTTTGTAGGTTTTCCCTAGTTATGATACATTAGCTTTAAAATTGCCAAAACACATCAATGGATAGTACATGTATGAGAGTATTTATGGGCAAGGATTATTGGTGGTAATTATTGGTGAGAGATCAAGAATGACATTTGTTTCGACAGTAAATAATTTAATAAGCCTTTCAATATTACTTCTTTTGTTAATGTGAAGTTGTCAGCCTCACATGTATCTGCGTAGCATAGTTGATTTTGAAAGATTGACATTATTTCAGTTCAAACCTTTTGAATTAAATTTGGCTATATTGGGATATTTCCAAATTGAATTATTGTTGGAGGTTACAGATGGCTTCATTAGGGATTGATTGACCTTTAGAAATTGATTGATCTTTAGAAATTGATTGATTGGCAGCTGGTCAGATGAGTAAATGATTGAACTTGGGAGATTAAAGGGCAGATTGGATTCATAACTTTTTGATGGAACCTGAGAGATTAAGAGGCTGCTTGGATTATTTAGTTGCTGATTGAACTTGGGGGATTAAGGAGCTAATTGGATTCATAACTTGCTCGTTGAGCTTGGAAGATTAACGGAGATTAAGAGACTGCTTGGATTCATAATTTGCTGATTGAACTTGGAAGATTGAGGAGCTGCGTGGATTAATGAGTTGCTGATTTCTTTTGGGAGATTAGGAACCTGCTTGGGTTAATAAGTTGCTGGTTAAACTTGAAAGAATGCATGACTGCTAGTCTCAGGAGTACATGTGAGATTAAGGGCAGCTGACTGTTTGAATTACTGATTGTACTTCAGTGTAGAACCAGTGATCAGTAACTGGTTGATTGTAATGTTGAAACATGAAATTCTTTGGTTTTAATTATAAATTAAGGTACTTTGCTAAACCAAATTAAACTTGCTTCCAAGGGGTTATACAACATGCGAGTGTTTCTCTCCAGCATGCATGTGTGTACCGTCATGTGCACGTTGTCTGAGATAATTCATACTGTCACAACCCTGAAATCTGTTCTAAATTTAAAGTCAGGTTTTCATTTTAATGGAAAGTTTTTGTGCCTGTTAAGGGGGAGCTTACCCTGAGGAAATTAGGTTAAAAAGTCAGGAACCGATGAAAGATTCTGTGCTTATTTTTGGTACAGTAGGCCTTCTGATATGAATTAGCATAATAAGCTTTGTGTAACATGAGTTTCTATTTATTCAATTGAAGGCAGGCCTACAGTACAACCCAAAAATACTGTATGTGTCATACTCTCTTACAGGTAAAGCATGGTCATAACATTTGCAAAATTCTAATTTCAGATCTGAGACTATACACTTGGGAAATTCCAGTGAAGGATTTACACATTAGATACGATTCCCCCTTTATTTTACATGATGCGGATTGGTTCTTAAACCCATTACTTTATTATCAAAAAACCTATCAAATCAGGTGATATTTAGGCCTATATTTTGTTAATTTCTCAAAATATTTACATGTACAGTATACCTGTGCCTTTCAATACAGCATATATAATCCATTTTTTGTTCGCCTCCAATGTAAATGACAACATATTCAGCCTGTTACTGGTCCTAAAAAATCTCCAAATAAAAGTCAAAATGTTTTAATGTGGGTTATACAGCATTTTATTGACATTTTCCATGGTGTCTAGGTTGAACTGCTGGCAATGGCAGTTAAGCTGAATTGGCAATTTAACTACCGTAATTTTTGAAATACATGTATAAGCCATACAAGGTATGAGCCGCAGCATGCCAACATCATATAAACATTATCCAAATAAGATTCAGGTGTAATTAAAAGCGGCATCCGCTTATAAGTTGTGTACGAGGACTATTGTGTGGATGCAAAATGTATGCAGAGAGCTGTTATGATATACAGGTACTTTCTATACATTGTAAATCATGACAATACATGTGTACATGTATGTATATTATTTTTGGAGGGATGCAGATGATATTACCTGTGAGAACCTTTAGACCCTTAGCTGAACACTTTCTGAACTAATTGTCCATGTGGAAGCGTGAGGACTAGTTCCTAGACCGGCCAGACGAAGCCATTCCTTTTGACAATATCATAATTTGATAAGAATATAAACTGTTTTTAATATTTTTTTCACTTCAGCAGCAGGAGATCCCAGATGGAATCCAGTATGAATAAAGTATTGTTTTCAATTATCCTCTCTCCCAAATCAAACTGTGATAATGATGTATACTCAAGTAAATTAACTACGGTAAATCTAATGTAATTCCACTGCCCTTAATATAAATAGGTGTAAAAGATATGTAATAATCAATTTGTTTTATGTCTAAATATAAATATTGTTAATTTTTTAGACTATTCTTTGAAGGCTGCCATGCTAAATTGATGATTGTTTTGCACTTGATAAATGAACTTGATAAAAGAGCTGCTTGAACAATTGAATGCACCCACAACTAGTTTTATGGTCTTCCTAATTGTTAGCTTCTTATTGTCTCCAAGCTCACTAAGCTACAGAACCCTCTGATGAAGTAACATAATAAATGTGGCAGCATGCACACCATTATAGAACAATGATGAGTGCCAGTTTCTATAATAGTGTACCTCAATAGCATTTCCATTCCCGTGGTCATTTTCATCTCACAGTCATTTCCATTCTTCAAACACCTCCATTCCTGCTGTCGTTTAAATTTAAATTCTTTTCACGTGGTCATTTGCATTGCCACCATTGTTTTTATTGCCGCGGTAATTTTATTCCCAAGATGTTTTCTTTTTTGGTAGTCATTTCTGTTCGTCTTGGTAGCTCAGTCGGAAGAGCAATTGTCTTGTCTTTGCAAGAACTCTGCTTCAAACCCCGACGAGGTCCACTCATCCTTACATCCTTTTGGGGTAGTTAAATTGAGTACCATTCCGTGTGAATTTGGTGAGTGCCAGGGACTGTTCAGCAGAGCTGGCCCCTCGCTAACAGTGTGCCGGACTTGTCTTACCCTGGGCCTAAGGGCAGTGTAAAGGAGATAGGCACCTCAGCAGTAGGCATTAACGACTTTGAACTTTGCACGACTTACTAAGTACTATTTCTATTTCTGTGGTCGTTTTAATTTCCGCAATTATTTCAATTTTTATTCCTGCAATATCTGTTACCTTGTTTAATTTCAGCGATCGTTTTATATTGTCATAATCGTTTCTGTTCCTGTAAAAATGACTTGTAATTTTGAAGGCAGCAATTATGATTGCACAACAATCAAATTCTCAGAAGCTGCCCGGTGTAAAATACAGATCTATATGTTTAGTGTTTTGGGTTTTTATTCTTTATACCAGTGCAGTCCCTGTTCAAAGCATGTCTGTTAGGAACGGGCTGATTGCATGGCCTTTGGTATTGTTGCTTACATGGAGCCGTTTCTTTAATTAAAGTTTGATACGACTCAATGCCCACAATCAATTTCGATTTGATTGGCCAACCCATTAAGGAGAAAAATAGATGCACACAGACAGGCATAGACGAACAGAGATACAGACAGACAGAGTCTTGCGTAGTAGGAAGTAAACAATAGTGTTAAATAATTGGCACCTCCATAGACATACTTATGTAGCTACAGACAATGCAAACGAAGTGAAGCATGCATACAAAGTCTGTGTTCTTGGTGCTACATTATCTTGAAATCACTTGAATCACTTGAAATCATGTGAATTGTAGTGTATAGCCAACTCTTACCCCAAATAAAGTGCTTCATTTTTGGATTGGGTAATTTTCCATACCCACGGATGCGCATGCCAAAACAACACTGTCTGGTACGTATCATTTAAGCCTACACATTTTCTTGTTTGGAGGCCTGTGTCACACAGGGTGCAAACATGCTCTGTGCATTATTCATAAAAAATTAATGCATATAGTGTGTACGCGACGTGACAATACAATAGTCATACCCATACCCACGGATGCGCATGCCAAAACAACACTGTCTGGTACGTATCATTTAAGCCTACACATTTTCTTGTTTGGAGGCCTGTGTCACACAGGGTGCAAACATGCTCTGTGCATTATTCATAAAAAATTACTGCATATAGTGTGTACGCGACGTGACAATACAATAGTGGTACACTGTATTTATACATGTTTCATTCATGTTTCATTTGTTCTAAACTGTGCACCAAATTTGACAATGCACTCTCTTAGCAATTCCTCCCTCCAAGTCTGAAGTAGATCAAAGGAACAGTTGCCGAGATAATTAAAAGAGAGAGAAGACATGCAGACAGACACACAGACAGACACACAGACAGACACACAAACAGACACCGAACACAGTACATGTATACAGAGAGACTTTCTTGTATAGTTAGATGTCATCATATAAGATGCTGCATATCATACATGTAAGCCGAAGGAACATTTTCTTGTCAAAATCAACGTATAAGCCAGGGTTTATATTCCAGAAATTATGGTAAGCAAGTGGCTCACCTAGACACCTCTCCTACGTTTTGAATATATCTTCGTGAGAATGAATATCTGAAAGTTTTTCTGCATAAAACCCACACATGTTTGCTTCACATGGATTTTAACCAGGACCAGGATCAGTAGAGCTGCACTTCCCAATAAGATATGCTGTATGTTTCTGTGTGAAGTGTACTATATATTATTTTAATTTGAAGAACAGGTGTACATTTACAGGTGTATAGGGATGTACATGTCATGTGTACATCCCCCATCCTGGTGATAGTATCCACTATACTATCATTCACCATGTTAAAGCTGTAACTCCGAGATCAGTATAAATTTGATAATTAACCAAAATGCCAAAGTGTCATTATACACAAGTTTCCAAGAAACAAGTGAAAAGAACGTGTTCTTCAGCTTCACAATTATAATTATCTTCAAACATAATTGATTTAAATATTCAAAGGCACAAGTTTTTGAACTTTTAATGTTGCAAAGCTGATTAAAAACAATTCTGCATAAAGGACCTATATAAAATAAAACCAAACCATAATGTAAAACATTCTACTTTAGCAACCAACATATCACCAATGAGTAATCATCAACCAGTTAATCACCAAAAACATTGCTTTGGGAATTATTTGGTGATCTGTAAACAGTTACAAACTTTGCAGAATGTTTGTGGTCAGACAGTTGCAAGTAAACTCTTTTTCACGTGCAGTTCTTCTCAGTCTTTTATAATGTATTTCAAAATTGTTTTAATCCGAAACAAGTGCAACTTGAGAAGGGAAAAAAATGTTTATAGACAGTGTTCACTTTACAATATACAACTGTACTTTGCTAAATATTCAAGTACCTTTTGGACTATCAGTTGAACTCTAACATTTCATCCAGGCACTCATTTTACTTATCGCTCAAATCTTGTTTATTCCACAACCACTCAACATACACAACATTCGTGTTATTCACATTATAATATGACATATCCCAATGCTTGTGATATCGGGTCATATAATGTGGCCGTTGGCAATGGCAACCGCCATGTACGCGTTTTTACCATTTAAGTTGTCTGCGAACATTTAAAGTATTGTTTTGTCATATTAGTTTTGTAAAGTGAAACCCCAACATAGGAATCAGGTATTGTTTGTTAACAATTATAAGTTTGAGCGGATTGTACTACTGTACATGTACATTCATGTGGTATAGCGTTGGGCACATTTAGTTAAATATATGCAGTGTGCAGATTGTAGAAGCAAAAGTTAAACTAAAAGTTGATGGATTAAAACGTACATGTACATGTATACATGTGTATTTTCTTTTTATAGGAAAGTGAGTTGCAATTAGGTCATTTATAATACTAACTACAGTGTATAGTATTGAGTAACAGTAACAACATATTCACCTGCAAAGCTTTTTTTGTTATTAAGTTGTTTGGATAAATTTATAATACTTTACTCATGACCCACAACTACTGCTGTAAATCAATTGATTTGATCTGATTGGTTACACCCTATTACAATGTTTGCTTCTGGTCTACTTAGGTAGCAGGTCAAGATTGTTTAAGATCGTGAGAAGGCCTGGCTACTGTAGGCATGAATCTAGTGTTTGTATTAGCAGTTGTATGTGTCAGAGAAAAGACAACAGTTGCAAATTACATATTGAACTGCCATACATGCGTACACTACCATAAGACTGACAGAACTGTTGTCCTACTACTGATACATGCACAGTACATATAGGACTATTAACTGGTCAAATGTTCAACTATAGAGTTAGCATTATAAGCTAATTAATTTTATTAATTAGGCCTACGAGCGATGAGTTCTTGGATATTATTGAAATTAGTTGTTTGCAACAGTCGCAAAAGTGAACAACGATGGATTATAGCACTATTACCCTTTCATTAGAAAAGCCACCAAAAAGATTGTAATTGGTTTGCCGTGCCCAGCCAATGATGCCATTGTTCAGCATGCCCCCCCCCCCAGCGCCTAAATACAATGGAACACTTCCATTGTTCAACCTCCACACTTACATGTGTACAGTGTACATTAATTTTAACATACATGTTATATAAAAATGCATTTACATGTAGGCCTAACTTTGGCTAGACAGTTACAAAGTCTGCCGCATTTTATCATAAGCAATTCAGTCACTGCGCATTACTAATTACTTTATCATCTGTAGATTTATAGTACGGAAGTCATTTTTTATATCATGTCCACATACAATATCAACAGCTACATGTACCATTACAATGTATATAAAGTCTTTTTGTAGATTTGAATTAACAGTGTGTGTTTTAGTTAAAAATCATAATTTTACCTAGATTTTATATTGTTCTTACCTTAAATTGTGTACCGTACAAGTTTTATGCCAGTACACTGTAACAAGTTCAGAATGCCATTGTCGGTGGTACAACAATCGACCGTTTGTTGGGCAAAAGAGTTTCCACATCTGTCAACAATGTTGTTTTCAAAATTAGGCCTACATCAAAAACTACATGTATGTCTAGAGTGATTATTTGATAAAAACATACTCGTGCTTGTCTTGTTGTCACTTGTCACTTGTTAATATTTATTCCTATTCGAAAGCATACCATATCGTCAACTATTTTTTAGTGCTAGCCATTAGTAGTGCTCACATATCGCAACTATTGTGTTACAATGGTGCCGTGCAAACAAGCAGTGCGGCTGTGAGCTGTCATTCGCCCGGCCGATGTATTTCGGCCAACCGGCCACACCATACACTGCACAATACACGAAGCACCATCATAACAATTTCACAGGCTTCATTCGTGTACGTTTATACCTTCAATGTACAATGTGTTGAATGTCCACTTGCAGACACACATTTTGTAAACAATCGGGTTTCATACAATACAGTAGAAGCAAGTTGGTCTGTTCCCATGTCTGTTAAACTGTACGTTATCAGATGGTGTACTTTTATTGGATGGAGAATCGTGAAGATATGATTGTTCAGTAGGTTACCGGTCATTAGGTTACCGGTAGTCAATCTTATCGGTAGTCAATCTTATCGATGACTAGTTGCGGGCCGCCTGTGCTAGCATGCAATGTAAACGAGCATGCGATTCCTAGCTACGTGTAGGCTCTGTACGTACGCAAGTACATACTCTACTGCGCCGACTGGGATGATTATTCCGACTGATCTGCCAGCAGAGTGGTGCGTTATGCAGGCTTACACAGTAATATTGCAAATACGTCTTAGGTTTGCCCCTAAAGTGGAATCGGATCGGTGCATAGACTCAGGTACTCGCCGATACCAATGCCGCATTTTGGGCTGTTATTGGCGGGAATATCTGATACTGGTATCGGTATTGGAACAAGTTTAACCTTTACTAAGGTATTATCGATATAAATGTTCATTTAATAAATGTACATTTTTTATGAGTTTTTATGAGCTTTCCTTGCACGCTCTTTCCTATAGTTCTGTGCTATTGCTAGTACTTAGAATAAAAGCCAAATTATGTGTAAGTAATATTGTCTGCAAGATTAACTTTAAAACCTTTTATAAAAGAATAACACAAAACAAATTCATTTTAATAACCATTTAGGAAAGAAAGTAGTATACTTAAGGAGGGTATAGTCCTACTCGTGATTAATTGTTGTTAGCGCCTTTGCATCCCTCAAATAATAGACATCGCGCCAATAAGCTAAGTTCTGCCACCCAGTAATGAGTCTTATGGATGAGTAGATGCATTCACCAATGGTACTTTAAAACGATGACAGTCCCCACCATGTGGGAATCATTGTTTCTTGGGTTAAATAGCTATAATCTCATGAGAATGGCGTGTCTGGTCCACAGCATTATGCTACACAATAGGAGTAGCTGGGTTTAAAATTTAATCCCCTCGTCGCAAATGTTTTTGTCACAGGTTTAGGGAAACCTTGCAGCACTCGGCACTTGGGCGCCGGTCCAAAGCAGGTTGCCGCATATGGCCCCCCTACCAATTATAATCTTGTTGGTGGCGTTCCTTACAATGTTGGACAGAGCTTATTTTTTCATCTCTGTATGTGTGTGTGTTTGTGGGTGTGTCTATATGTCGGTGTGTCTGCCTGCCTGCCTGCCTGCCTGCCCGTCTGTCTGCCTGCCTGCCTGCCCGCCCGCATGCTTGCTCGCACGCTCGCTCGCCCGCTCAACAGCCCGCCCGTCTGCTTGCCCACCCGCTCGCCTGCTTGCCCGCCCGCTTGTCCACCCGCTCGCCCGCTTGCCCACCCGCTCGCCCGCTTGCCCACCCGCTCGCCCGCTTGCCCACCCGCTCGCCCGCTTGCCCACCCGCTCGCCCGCCCCCTTGCCCACCCGCGTTTGCCCACCCGACATCCCACCCGACATCCCACCCGACATCCCACCCGACATCCCACCCGACATCCCACCCGACATCCCACCAGACTGCCCGCCTGCCTGCCTGTCCGCCTGCCTGTCCGCCTGCCTGTCCGCCTGCCTGCCTGCCTGCCCGGTCTCCCTACCGGTCATTTTCAATAGTTTTTTTAAGATCTGTGTGTACAGATATTTGTCCCAATTATTGGCAAAAAGAACAATAGTTTTATCATCTGTAAACCATGCACCTCAGGTTCTCCTAATAGTGCACCTACACCATGTAATTTATGGTACGTATTATTTACAAATACAATCCTGTATAAATATTTAGAAGTTGCATGGACAAAGTTGATTCCAAGGGGTGGGTTGTTATTTTTCAGTAAATTGCTAACAAATGTGACCTTTCACCACGAAACAAGGATAAAGTCACACATTGAGAAATTTCAGATGTTGGTATTTTGAAATTCAGTAGAAATATACCTAATGGTATGTAACACTTGGGGGTTTGACCATCAGCATGCACAACAGAGTGTGTGAAAAGACATGAGGTTCATCATTTTATTACGGGAAAACCGTAAATTCATCCAATGATGCAGTGTAGAAAAATGTATTTTCATTTCCATAGAACTGCCTTTTCTGATTATATTATGATAATATACCTTTATCATATGTGACCTGCTCCGACGAAATGAGCGTCGAAAGTCGCACATTGCCATTTTACAGCACCGCGGACCAAAAACAAAATTCGAAGGAGTGGTCATTATATTGTTTTGGGGTTTTTTCGTTTCTTTATATCCCTTTAGCAATTCTTAAATTTAGAGTTGGATCTGAAACCAGAAAACTGTGTTTTTATGTCAATTTTATGTCAATCGGTGCGGCGTCCAAAATCGGAGCGGGCCGGGACGATCAACATGTTATTTATTTTACTTGGCCTTACATTGCTAATGTCATTTTTTGTATTTTTTGTATTTCCTGAAAATTTGAAGTGAAAATAATAATCACAACATGGTCGTTGCTAAGGAAACAAAACCTACCTTTTGTATGTGTTGCATTATTTTGTGTTGTTTTCTTGTACACAACTTTATAGGCTATTATCCCCAAAACTAATTGGAGTTATTATGTGTTCTTATCGAGTGTGATACCCCCAAGTGTTATATACATGTACCATTTGAAGGCTCTTGATCTACATATTTCAGAAATATCAAAATCTAAACTAAAATATTTCCGATTTCATGCTTTTTTTGTGGGAGCAGGTCTCATATAATGATAATAATAATTTTAAAATCAATTACCCTTCCAAATTCGATAGTCATACTGAATAATAGCTTTGTGCTACTTTATTCTGGTTTTGTGAAAATCAGTCCAAAATTTGTTTCTGCATACCTTCTATAAATCATTTTTTGTCCACAGAAATTGGAAATTGATTAAGACAGAGAGATGATAATCACTCTTGGAGGCAGTGGATATGTGGAATTGTTCTGAATGTTGTGACTATATATAGTGATCATTTGGATGACTATAGTTAGGAAAAATGTTTATAAACTAATAAATGGCATAAATCTAGCTTTACCGGGAGTAAATATTGATGGTAGTATATTGAACTATCAACACAAACAACGTGGGTATGCACTGTTCCTAAAAACTTTGAAAACACAAATGTTTCTTGAGTTTTTGAAGGATAGGCCTATACAAGTTCTATCACATTATTAAGTATTAACGTAAATTTCTACAAGTACAAATAATAATGTAGCCTAATTTTTATCGAAAGATCACCTTTGGATGTTTGAACAAATTTGGTGTGAAGACAATATGACACAGGTTTCCAAATAATTATGACAATTGTGTGGTGCATGTTGGGATATGGTTTTTTGTCCAATGTTCATGAAATCTCTCCTAGATGAAGCCAGTTGGTCTTATTAGATGTACAGATTTCTGTGGAGTTAGATATCTAATTTGCCAATCTTTTAGAGGGCACCAGGACTCATACTTTCCACAGTCTGTGTATATTTAGCCTATCAATTGTAATTTACATCTATTTATCTATTCATTCATTCATTTGTTTCGTAATAGGAACAAAATATTTTATAGTGGTGTATATGTATACATTGTTATTTAATGTCATTCAGCAGCCACGCTGTGAACTATGACCCTAATGTCTGACCCTAGGTCACTAGCATGCACACTGTTGTCTGTGTATGTGGCTGAGATACAGTATATGTTATCAGTATGAAAGGATGAATGTTATTCAACCAAAGAATACATGTATGTAGATGGGAGTAACTGTACATGTTGAACAATAATGTAGTCTGCACGACCTTACGTACCGGAGGCTTGTGTACTCATTTGCATGTCTGGTACTTATGTTTACAATGCATCATGAACTTTTGCTCCCCCTTAAAAGGGTGATGACGAACTGTAAATGTCATTTTGAAAAAGGCATAAAATGTTTGTTGCTACATGTAATTTCCTATTTTAGCAAGTTAGGTTGTAAAGCTCAAACATTGTACCAAACTACGAACCGGTAATTAAATTATTTAAACTGTGTACTGTACATCATCTACATGGCAGTCTATCTTCCATTTACCACATTAATTATATTATCATAATTCGTCATGCTGCTGCTGCAGAACATGTACACATTGGTGTTTCCATAAATTAGGATACCAATTTGTGATGGTGTCCCCTTTTACGTCGTGAAATGGATCCATCATTATTTTATTATTATGACTCTTAATAATATTGTTGTGTTTTAATATAAAAATGTTAGTATTGCCTTTTGATTCTGATTCAAACACGACTGCAAATACTCTAAACAATTAGAAGTACTGTAACTAGGTGGTACATTTCCCAACGTAAGAGGGGACACCGTCACAAATTGGTACCCTAATTTATGGAAACACTCACATACA
>JAVCKS010038289.1:0-11412 GCA_032273685.1 Pteraster tesselatus
TGCCACCCACAGTGGAGATGTTGACATCGCGAGTGACGTACGTGCGCCACCACAATCAACGCCGTGTGTACCGTAACCTTTATACACTAGCCACGTACATACTCACCATACGCTCTGGTTACTTGACTCCGCGCGCGAGAACTAACGTACGTTAGCTATAATTGTGCTGCCTGCCCATTGTATGTAAACACTTTTCTTGGCTCTGTTTACACGAGCTGTGTATTCCTTGGGTCTTCGATGGGCAAATATCGTTGGAAAGGCCTCTGGAATTAGCGTTTTTTGGGGAAGTTTTCCCCTCCATCAATTCAGCCCTTCTCAGTAGCGTGGTGTCAAAGCACCATGGCTCGAAACCTTGTGTCGACCGAACGTAGATTTGTCTACCGTGTGCCGAGTTCCGGTGTTGTGTAACCACTTTGCCGCAATCGCTTTTTTTGCTGGGTATTTTTTAGCATTGGGAATAGTAAATAAACTGTTACTTTCTGCAGATATTCGTTTATTTAGACACCCGTAAGCCTGGCACTCCGGCATGGTGACTTGATTTACAGAAGTGTGTGGCTGGTTCATCGCGCGCGGCCGACCGGATATCGGATCGATCATGTAGAGGCGCACGTACGTCATATTCTCGTAAAATCTCGCACAAATCAAGAACAAGATGGAGGCAACCATGAAGTTTTGTATGGAAACTTAATTTTTTTAATAGCAATTGAGTGGATCCAACAGGTTTTTGTTCACTTAAAATAAAGTAAAACCCTTTTTAAAGACTTAGACATTTAAAAAAATGTCTGCCTTTACTTTTAAGTTTAGTTTGCCTAAAAGTTTATAAATGCTAATTTAATCATCTACTCCTTCCGAAACAAACTATTGAATGCGCCCGTTTGTTCCGCAAAAAACAACGCGCGGAAATGTCATGTACCACATTTTTTATTGCGGTCACTTAAAAATGTGGTTAAACAATGGTCGCTCGCTGTAGATTTGTCCGTAATATAAAATCTTCTCGGATAGTTGCTAGATGTCGACAAATAGCTGGGGACAGAGTTACAATACTGATACTTGGTTGCTATGGTGCCTGATCGCCATACTTTTTATTTATTTATTGATAAACCACAACTGAAACTAAAGCTCGTTTTGTTTTTATTTAATTCTCTAGAGCTACACGTCCCTTACCATCCACCGATGACACGACTCCAACACCATTTTATCATCAGAATATCATTGGTAAATATGTGAAGTCTTGTGTCTGATTGGCTGAATCAGAGATATAAAACTGCGTGGAGAAACATAGATTCTTCAGTGATTTACACATGCCGTTGTTGACTTTTGGTAAAATCAGATCCTTGTGGAAGGGCTAAACAAAATTGTACAGCCTTGCAAGATGAGCGAAATCAAGGTATTCAACGCCAGTAATAAAACTTTATAACGTACATGACACATACTTATGTACTTACGTTTAGTCAAACAACATGCAACTATTCAACTGACTTTACTTGTACAAAATTGTACATAACACTGACAACAACTCTTCACAGTATAATTAATCTTCAATCCTTTTAGAAATGGACAATGTATCTTTGCGCGTTCAGCACCAAGACGTCTACAACAACTTGCCCAACGAACATAAGGCGTTTCCTCGTAGTCAGCTTGTCATCGTGAAAGAACTCGGAAAGGGTGCATTTGGTCTGGTGCTCATGGCCACAGCAGATGGGATCCTGGAGAGGTCAAAGGTCACCCTTGTGGCCGTAAAGACAATCAAAGGTTAGGGGGTGGGTGTGATTTGGTTTATGGTGTAGTTCTAGGGGGGGGGGGGTGCTAAGTTTTAATGATTCTGGTATTGTTTATTGCTTCTTGGTCCATATTTTCAATTGCCGAAAAACATATTGACAAATATGCCTTCATTACGAGGTAAATAGGGTTTGAAATATCCGTTTCAATTATTGACTTGCTTACAAGTTGCGCGAATTTTTCTACAAATATTGGTCACGTGATGCTACGTCACCCCCGGAAAATTGCACGGTCGCATAATACTATACTACTAACGTACTGCTACTAGTACGGTAGTACATGATATGTACGTAGTAATTTTACACGGACGTACACGCACAGTCGGTTGTCAGTACGTTGCGGACACGGCACGGTCTTCCTGGACCTACGTCACATCACGTGACTATCGGAAAGGTTTTCGAAGCAATCATTAGCATAAATTAAGCAATGGAATAGAATATCGGTTGTTTTTCTAGTTTTAAATTAGATTTAGTTAGTATTTTAAATTAATTATTAGTAATTGTCTGATTTATGTTTATTAGCATTTTGAGGAGGTAGAACTAGTGCACCGCAAACCGGTGTCATTACTGTTATTACTAGGCTACTTACGATACTATAATATTTTCCAACATTACCCAAATCACCTACTTGTTTTGGGGAAATTACGTACGGGTATCCTTTAGACCTGTTACTATCTTCAACTGGATTAATCTGCCGCATTATTGTCGTTTTGTGTAGCATGTTGTTAGTGCCTTTGTCGCTGTCGAGCATTATGTTCCAATCCCGACACTTAATCCAGAGGATGCCAACATGTGATTTGGGTTTTCAATCTCTACATGACCTTGTCAACATCGTCAGTTTCTTCTCACACTTACACAACAGTAACTTCTGACAGTACATACCCTCGTGATCTGTTGAAATCGTAAACCCGACCACCTTATCTTTAAAGATACGAATAAATAAGTAATATCCACCGTGTGATTGCAGAGGGAGCGGGTACCAGTGAGAAAGAGGATATTCTAAATGAGTTGGTCTTGCAGAAGAAGTTACCAAATCACCGTAATATTGTCAGTCTTCTCGGCTTCTGCGTTGAAGAAGGTACGTCTAAAATACGATAGGATTACAGTACGATGCTCTACGAAAGCCACGTAGGTATATAGTGAAGCCTGTTAGGAAACGACCGACTTGTAAACAACTATAAATATGTTTTCGTTGCCTCGCCAGATCCCCCATACATAATAATCGAGTACCTATCCAGAGGCAACCTGAAGGACTTTCTCAAAAACAGTCGAAGTAAGAGTGGCAATGCTAATGCGACGTTAACACCTGGAGATTTGATGACGTTCGCTAAAGACGTAGCCGACGGGATGGCGTTTCTCGCAGACAACCAGGTGACGAATATTACAAACTCGGCACTAGAACGTATAACTTGTTGCTCTTTGTAACACCAGTTCTTTCCTTGGTCCTGTACTTGACAGTGCATCCACAGAGACCTGGCTGCTCGTAACGTGCTCGTAGCAGAGGACAGGACGTGCAAAATAGCTGATTTTGGACTGGCCCGTGACGTCATCAACATCAGAGTGTACGAAAGAACCTCCGAGGTGGTAATTCTGACATAATTAGAAGATATCAATCAGTCAAACCAACGTCTGAATGTTTAATGTGGGAAACAAATGTATTTTGTATAGGGTCGATTGCCGCTTCGCTGGATGGCGTTGGAGTCCATTCTGGATGACGTGTACACAATAGAGAGTGACGTGTGGTCTTATGGTGTACTCGTTTGGGAAATTGTAACACTTGGTAAGTTGATCGATAGATGTAGACTGAATTGCCAAAAGCTCCGACGGACGATACTCAAAATACAATCATAGTTGAATCAACTACAATATGAAAGTTAGGAAAGTGTTTAACAAGTATGTACATTATTTACATTGAATTACTGTCCCAGAATAATCGTTTGGGCTCTATTCCCAGGTGCCTGTCCATATCCAACTCTGAGTTCACAGGTGATGATTGAGAAGCTCGAAAATGGCTACCGGATGCCGATGCCACCAAACTGCAAACAGGAAGTGTAGGTTATACTCCTAATGTTTCTTTGTCTCTGTGGATGGTGGAGTCCTAGGTTCGCATATATCTGGCTCCTTACTCCCTAAGACGTATTGATATGAAGAAGCAAACTAGTTATAGACGTCTACAACACAATTTACTTACGTCACACGAGCCAAGCGTCCTATTGGTGTTTCCTGTCTTGTAAAACGTATATCGTATTGGTTTGATAATGGTAATAATATTCCTTAACATGATTACCACTTTCAGGTACAAGATAATGCTAAGTTGCTGGAAAGAGGAACCGATGGACAGACCAACATTTCAGACGATTAGCAAGGAACTTGCTGAACTCATTAGCGCCCGCGGAAAGGTACGGTTACCATTTTGCATCATATTACACATTGTCGCGGCCGTTAACGTTGCGCTGTAGTGCGCTGAACAATCGCCTATAGTTTACTTCAGATGACAATTGATTGAATTCGTGTTTTATTACAGGAATTCATATTATTGGAAGCCTTTGAAGTGATATATGAAGTGATACAACCATCTGATATACATGAAAAAGTATAGAGAAGCTACGTGCCACATCAGTTCCATGGAAAGTACTATAGTGAACACAAGCGGGCGATGTTCAGTTTTGAAATCCAATAGAGGGCGGCCTCATCGTTTAGCGCAGAACGTTAGACCGTGCTTTTGTCGACCCAGTAGGACCAAGTTTTACCGAAGTTATAATATTTTTATATATATTAAGAAAGTTAGATGGGTATATACTCTAGATACGCTAGATAAAATAAGTTACGTGTAAAAGAGATTATGTACGTATTATTGGTATTAACTGGTATTACACAGACGCTATGATTGTTAGTTTTTGAGATATGCGGCTATACATGTTGTATTTGTCTTTGTTGACATTACGCTGTTACTTGTCACCGTTGCGTTGTTCATTTTGTGACTCTTCCTTGTATATAAAACAATGTATATTGCTTGGGTTTATAATCGTAAACACAGTAATGTTTATGCAGTGCTTAAAAGCCAAACATGGAAAGTAGATGATTTACTTATGCCGGATAATGCGAGATTATGCGAAGTCTTTCATAACGTTTAGTTGGTTTTATTGTTTAGAAGCCTAGGTATATTCATATGCACCTTTTTGTGAAAAGATTTTTATGATAAAATATCAAAATATCAGTCTTACTGTAGCATGACATTGTGTGCAATGGCAGAGTAGAAATTCGACCCTTGCTAGTTTCTGGACGCGGTTAGATACCCAATTACGAATGGTGCGGGGAAGCTCACTTACGGCGCTGATAATGCGCAAACACTGGCTAATTTCTCAACTCTATAAGTTGAGAACGCGGTTTAGAAAAGGTCAAATGTTAGTTGGAGCCTCCGGTCTGTTGTTCATTATTATTATGGCAGTAGTGGTACTTGAGTTGTTGCTTACTCGGTGTAATGAGCACTTTATGATAAGGAAAAACTTCAAAAGAAACGTAGAATCTTTAGTCGAATGCTTAAACTATACTTCCCATCCCGCCACTGTTCAGATAATAAATACGTAAAACTAAGAAATATAGTACATCATTATGCAGCTTGAAATCAACCATTTTAACTATCTACGCGTCTACACTACTACCGTGAGGGAGTGATGTAGAATTATAATATTTAATTTCATACTAATTGTTGAGGTACTTTATTATTTTAAACCTGGCTCTCTGAAAAAGCCATTTTAAAAATGATAGTTAGAAAGGTTTGGCCAAGCTATATTTACAGGTATTTACAGAATATATTGTAACAGCGTTTTGTTTGTTACGATACCTTGAAGGATTCACGTTATCGTTAACTTTGACTCCCCGAAGAGTTGGGGATTTCAGTTTCGCCAGAATGGTAGTTTCACTACAAGTTGAACATTCAAGAAAAGTTGAATATTAAAAGAAAATAATAATTAAAACTAAAAGTTGGCAACCTCACCGAAGAAGACTTTGCGGGTAGTCGGTCCTCATGCACGTCAGAAAATGCCCGGATTTGTACAATTCCAGCCCAAAATGGCGGCCCGCATGGTGGCAAGTTCGCTTTTCAAAAATGTATTTGTTATATTATTATTGGTCCATATTAGTTACTATTTTAACATTATTTCTTATCATATTATGAATTTTTAAAGCCAGACAGGAGTTTCCCTTTAACAATAATGAGGGCAAAAGTATGGTGGCCCTGAAGGGACATCACATATCACAAATAGCTTTGCAAATGTTTGCGAGGTCGCAAATTTTTTCAAAAAAATCTTCGCAAATATTGAGATATGCACACACTATAGAAGATATGATGTCCCTTCAGGGCCACCATACAAAAGTCCCAAAGGAGTGTGGAAAAGCGTCCGAGATCGTTTCATGAAGTAAGTTACAATGTAATTACGGCCTTATCTATACGCTTTATTTATATTACATAGCATTATACTATATAGGCATAGCTTCATGTACGTACGACTATACGAACCACAGGCCTATAGCTATAGGTCATACGCTATAATGTTAATTGCTATTAGCGCTAGGACTTGCTTAAGCTTAGCCACTACCCAGAAAAAATGTGTTACCTGTGTTTTATTTTGAAATTAAAGTTATATGCATGGGGAACAAAATTGTTTGAATATTTTTCTTTATCATGTTACATTTACTAAATATTTGGGAAGAGCAGGGAGGCTGCCATCAGGAAAGAGTGGTATCAGTGGTGACAGCACTGGTGCTGAACTGTCATCAAAGTGGCGGCACCTTTGCCTAATTTCTATGCACGAAAAACAGCAACCAATTTGAATACCTTTAAGTCTCATAATCATATTTAAATATTCGTTCAAAATCTTCACCGAATTCCATTATTTAGCCTGTTTTTTCACTACATCTGGCATGGATAGTTTGTCACAAGTTAAGTGACCGAATATGGAGGATTCAAATGTTGAATAGAACTGATCATAAAACAATTTTTGTTATCAATTCTCAACGATCTGAAGTGGCGATAAGTAACATTGCGATGTTCTTTTTTCATGGTTAAGATTTGCTTAGGTGATGTAGTGGTGTAGTTGAGTTATATAATACATTTATGTAATCACATTTATAATAATTTTGTTGTATTAAAATTGTGGTTTAATTCACAGTGCAAAACAGCTAACGCCAGGACAAACTGGACCTGGGTAGCTGTGTGAATAAACTGTACAAACTTGGGAACTGTGCGCTTTGATACAATTTGCACTTGTTAGTGTATTTGTTATTTTAAATTCAGTTTTTCATTGTTCTCTGACACGCGAAGGTATGGTAATCACTGAGCCAATAGTTGTATGGGAAGAGGAAATCTTTGGGAAATGTAAGTGTTTTTTTGTCTAGTGTTCTTTTGTCTCCGACCAAATAAAAAAACTAAAATTCTTTTGTGATGAAGTTAATAACCGTCGTTTACATTTCCTAAGCTTCAAAGATGTTCTTTTTACAACCTAAATACAATGTGTTCGTAACCATTGTAATGATGTTCATACATGTATAAGGTTTGTTTGTTTACATTACACAAACAGTAGACACCGACTATTTCAAATGTGAATAACAAATTAAAGAGCAACTCCAGCTGATAATTTAATTTTTTTATTTTTCAACTTTATTGAGAAGAACTACGTCAGTATCATTGTCTAGGACGAGTGTTTTTATGTTAAAAACAGCATTTTTGTAGCCGTTTTTTCCGAACGGCAAGTCTGGTTTCGCGATAAGGAGGGCGCTATCACGGATCATTTACATCTAATGAATATTGATTTTTGTGACGGCATACCCGGGACAACAATCCACGACGACATGCGTGCGAAGGCAAGCCCAGCGCGCATGGCGCAAAATGAAGACTCGTTGGAAGAGAACAGCATCGATGAAGAATTATATTCTGATGATTAATGGCTCAAATTCAGACAGCAGCGAGGGAGACGAATGTAGACGATATGTCACTGATAAAGATGAAACCCGCAGTGTGGAGCCGTACCCGGCGGTCACAGTTGAATAACAGTTAAGCCAGGTTCTTTTGCAGAATTTCGCGTACAGCCTCCAGCGTTTCGAAATAATCATGGAGGAAACGGGACAAAACGAAAAAGAACAAAATATAGCGAATAAAAACGTGTCTCAAATGATTTTGCTTTCGGAATTTCGGATCATGTTGGCCTACGCTATCGGCGCGGCAGCGCTACGGTACACATACGGCGCACGATACCAGTTTTGTTGTTGTCCCGGGTATTGGGTCAGGGTTTATTAATTTCTCAACAGTGCCGCCAGCGGTGGATTCTTGGAAACTCTGCATAAACTCGATAAAATTGGGGGTTCATTTTTCGCTAAATAACAAAATAACTACACGCAGAATTGTTTTTCTTCTCAGAACTAGAGAATTTAATAGCTACTTAACCTATAAACAATGTAATATCCATACTTTGCCAACAGGTGGAGTAGGCCTTTAAGGGATAGTGCATGTTGTATTTAAAATTACGGTATAACAGCCCAAGACAGTCAAGAAGCAGACACTCAAGAAGTAGTAGTAACCCCAGCTATTCCCTCCCAAGATCTTCCCCCTTCAGATAGTCCATCTGATGAGGAAGGTAAGTATATATTGAAGGTCCGTCAATGTTTTGGTTTGCTTTGCATTTGATTTCAGTATGGTCATATTCACCAGAGATTGAAAAACATTATTGGTTATATTCACAATAGCAAAGGATTTAATTCACTTTTAATAGGACCATCTGTCACGCCGTGTAGCACTAGCAGTGAGGGAGCTAGGAAACTGCCAGCCCACAAGAATACACATCAACATAATCTACCAGGTTTGTGGATTGATTATTTAAAATTTTTCGGAGTTTTCCCCCCATTAACAAAAACATGTATACGTATGTCAATTGAAATTCAGAATACACTTGCTATTGAAGTTTTTCTGTGCCAAATTTAAATGATTTACATATTGATTTTGATCTTTTAGCAAAGAAAAAGAAGCCCTCTAAGAAAAAAAAGGTAAAACAACAATAAAGTAAATTTTAATTCATTTCTTTATTCCAATTCATGTTAATTTTGATGTTGAATAGTAACAACTTCCTATGGCGTTTCAATCCTTTTCTCTATTGTATTTTAGTAACAACAATCAAGAGCAATGATCAGCAGGTATGATCTCCTGTTTTTAGGATACTTACAGTAACTACCTTGGACAGTGCGGCCCTGTTTAGGCAAAGAGTGTATCTCTAAATGTCATTTTAAAGAAAAAAGGCTATGGAAATTCCATTACCATCATTAATATTTTAAAACATCGGACAGTATTACTGCTAAATGGAAACAGCGCCCTCAATTTTCCCTATATTGTTGTAGTGAAATTTGAGTTACACCCTTTTGCCAAAACAGGGCCGTGTGGAAGGTTAAGTGGCGCAGTTACCTTCCTTGCCTTCGCCTCTCTAGGTCCCAGGTTCAAACTCTGCTGGTGCCAATTACACGTGAACTGGGTTTTCGGTTCATACCTCTCTCGTGGGTTTTCCTCAGTTATGGGGATTTCCTCCCACCGCTCAAACCTTGTCAAATGAAGCACACAAAAGAAGACCTTGCACAGTAATTAGTTTGAAAAAAAGAGGAAAGTTGATCGGAAAATCATTGCAAGATTCTAAGAGGTATTTTGTCATTGTTTTTATACTTTTATTTTATTTTGTTTTATGCGTCTTTCCAGTTAGATGAAACATTTGCGTAATGTTTAAAGCATGATGAGTACGCCTTGTTTGGGCAATTGTTTGCCGAAAAGTTGGGAAAAATGGGGCAGCAACATGCAGGAGCAGCCCAGCATAGATTGAGTACAGTAAAGTTACTACTAATATGTTTAGATTACAGACATAACATAACACAGACTTGTATTGATGAGGTGCTTTTTTTTCAAATTGCAATTTTAGCCCTAAATATGCTTGAATATGACAAAAAAAACTTCAAACAAATTATTTCAGTTTTTCATTCTGACCCTTTATTCATGATGTAAATATAGGACTTACCATTACGATATGCATACAGAAGTTTGCACGCCAATTATTTTATGGTAATAGCTGCGCCCCTAAATTACGTTTGTAATGAAACAGTGTTTACTATCATTATTGATATTATTTTTTTATCTTAAATCTCAAGCTTCTGCGGGGCAATGCTCCCAGCACTTCCACCCTCTTGTTAATTTTTGTTTAATTGTTAATATTTTTACACGTTAAAGTTTAACACGAGCATCCGAATATATTCCCTTCCAGTTCAGCTAAAACTTTTGAAGCGTTTTTATCCAAGTTATTATCTCTATTTTAAACTTGTTGATTGCTTACACTTAAATGATATCATAACCTCAGCAACAGTTAACACTTCATCACTCATGTCTCTTAAATTAACTTCATTATTGTTGTATTTTCTTGTTCATTGTTTATTGGTCAATATCAGTTAAAAGGTGGTTGTGTTAAAAAAACGTGAATGAATGTTACCGTGAATAAACTGTTACGATTTTACTGTTCACTTGTTCACTACATACTGTCTGTGAGTACACACTGTCAATTACATTTTTCGAGATTTTTATTGAGTTCTGTTTATTTAAACACAACTTTGTTAATAAATTGTCATTGTTGTAATAGTGTACTAACATTGATGAAGCTTTGCAATGATTACAAGGTCATGTAAACTGTAAACATACTTAACTGCAACTGCAACTTGAACTAAATTCAAGTACATTTCAAATTTCAGTCCATGCGAACATTGGAAAGAGAGATAGAAGGTATGTACATAACCAAATTTGTATACTACGATGGTAGTGGTATTATTGAACTCGAACAACTGGAAAATCAGATACCAATAAATGGATACTTATCAATGTATATTTACCTTGCAGAATATGACAGTGTTTGAAACTAAGGCAGAAAACACGATGCAGTTGTGATCAAGTAAGTAACCAACGTTTTTCTTTCTTGCAAAGTCCAAACTACACTCAAGGAAAAAAGAAACGCACCACAGATTTTTTCACAAGTTTTTGCCCGAATGTTTTGAAATCAAATGTATGTGTTTGAATCCCACATAATTATGTCATTGACATTTGAGCACAGTAATGTAATGTTTGTTTCATTCTTAACAACAAAAACAAAACAAGTTAGCACCAACGCACCACCACCACCACCACTGTCCGTCGGTTCCTTCCGGCTTGGAGCGTGCCAATGACTCGGTCTCTCTCTCAGGTTGTGACAGTCGTGGCATCATGGATAACAAGTGTTTTAGCATCATTTTGGTGTCTTTTTAGAGGCAAGGGTTGTGTTCAGGACTAGTCTCGGTTCGAGACGCTCCTGGTGATTTTATTTGACAATCCACGGTTAACATACATCGCAATACACACCACCAAACAGCGCGACCAAACAGCGCCACATACACAGCGCTATCAGCCACACACTACGCTACCACAGGGACTGCTATCACAGGAGCGTCTCGGGAATCTAGTAAAATTGCCTTGGAAATTCCAGGCAAATGCCGCGCATAACTTTGGCGTGCCTGTGACATAGCTCAATTTGCATAATAAATTCTAGCATGGATAGCACGTGATCAGTGTAGTACCTGAACGACT
>JAVCKS010038333.1:0-11404 GCA_032273685.1 Pteraster tesselatus
GCAATTAACACAACACAACCCCCTCTGCAATTAACACAACACAACCCCCTCTGCAATTAACACAACACAACCCCCTCCCCAATTAACACAACACAACCCCCTTCCCAATTACCCTAACACCGCCCCTTTCCAATTCTCCCAACCCCCCCCCCCCTCCCCTGGACACCAAAGCTTACATCCATAATTTCCAATCTTGTTAATTATATAAAAAGTTGTAAAGAATTTCATGGCTTGTGAAAAACACGTACACTGACTTTACCATGCCAAATAAATTTATCAAGCCTGTGTTCTATTATAATTGGGTTTTTTTCTCCAATGAAGTCAAAGTGAATGTACAGTGACAAGCTCTTTTGAAAATGCGGTCTTTGTATGTACAGTGAAAAACAACTTTTTATTATCTTTATGTTTATGAAGTCTCACGGCTTACTACCTCAAAAACAATTATTTATATATCAATAATTGTGTACTATGACATTATTTTAAAATGTTAGTTTCGAAAGTTGTAAGCATGTAAAAACCTATACCTGTACTTGTACAGTTTCTTTTTTATTGCCAAAGCTTGTTCAAGTTTATATGGAAAAAATATGTTCACTGGCAAACATTATTTATTTCATCGTTATGCTGCCTCAAGTAGAGAAAATTCCTTTTGGACTGGAGAGCAGACAATGTGCCAATATCATGTTATTTATTCTATGAGTTATAAGACTAATGTTCAACTCCCATTGGAGTATGTTCTTAATGGCTATGTATGTGGAGTGAGTCATTCCTTTTATGTGTGCCGCACATACTAATTCATGTGCTACACGTACATTTGGTGATTGCATTCCCTCCGGTCCTAAAGATCTATCGGTTTTCATATTTTTACTTGAGTATGCACGCAAACACATGTAATGCTTTATTGTATAAGATTACTTAATCAAATGAGGTTTATTATTGAAACAGAAAATTGGGCAGAAAATTGTGTCTGTGTGTCTGTATACATGACAGAATTACTTTTTTCAATGGCAAATTCGTCTGGTGATTATCACTTCCAGACTAAATCTGATTATGTGTCAGAATAAGAAGAACATTAATATGGAAGTGATGTCACCTAAAATGTTTGCACGAGTGAAACAATTTTTATAGGGTGATAAATTGGCGGTGTTTATTAAAAAATGTTCTTAATAGTAACCTTTTAGTTTTCAGTAAGCCTTCAAAGCCACGAATAGTGAAATAAATTTGGATGATAGCACTTGGTTATTAAAGAATGATAAATAGTGGCTTGATTGCGTGCCTCCATTGACAGTAAAGTAATGAGGTTTTAAGCTGTATGACTTACATTGAATCAAAGATGGCAAAATGGATAATTATTTAGCTGAAGTAGGGAGGTGACTTGATTCCTTTCCATTAAATCAATGTTAATCTTCATCAGAAACCTCCAATAAATTACAAAAGTAATTAACCATTTGTCATCTATATACTAGTATTAAGGGCCCTTTGTGAAACCACGAACACTCTTGCAGGTACAGTAGCGAAGTTATATTCAGCAGATGGTGCCTATAATTCTGTGTTTTTATTGAAGATATTCACCAGTGAAAACTCTATACCATAACTGTGGAATATGCTTAAAGTTAAGTGCAGAATATTCTGCTACCTGCATGGTACGTCGCTGTGCACAGTGCCACAACGACTGGGCAAGCTAGAGCTATAGCAGTCTACGTAGATGAATGACAGGGCGTGGCCATCTCCTTATGCCCCAACTTTATAAAATGTTTGTATTTTGACGAAGTTTTGCTCTTTTAGATACAGAATGGAAACTTCTTCATGATCAGCAAGCAATTACCAGTACATACTTTTATGTAATGTTGCCTAAAGACCACCTTTTTTCATGGTTTCATTATGAGGTAATTACTCAACCAATAGTATAAGGTTGCCAGCTCTTATTCTGATTCTAAATTTGGCTATTATTGCAGGGCTACCGACGATCGCCAACATGCTTGTTAATGTGATATGCACTGTGATTGGTTTCATCATTTGGAATAGTTTCTTCTGAATCGAGAAATCACTTGGTAAACATAGACAAATTGCTGATACAAAAATGCTTAATTTTTAACTTCCCCCTCTCTCTCCCCTCTCTCCCCCCCCCCCCCACAAAAATGATTTTCAGGTATACAATACCTGAATTTAATGCCAAACTAATAAGTGTGGCATCAGGTCCGAACAAAACACAATTTTGTTTACTGCTGTTATCGTTTATGTTTTCTATTAATTCAAATTTTACTTTTTTTTATTTTATATTTTTTTGCACCAAAATGTCACAATTTCTCTGTTTGGTGCTGGAAGCGTAGAAATATTGTGGTGTGATATGTCACAACTTAAGGACCAAATATGTACATGTACTTGTAGCAGCACATCAGCTTTCTGCAGATCATGCATGTATGTCATACAGGGGCTACAATGACGTCAGTAATAGCCTATAATGGTATTATGGTGTCCTTTAACTGTCAATTTCAGTTGTAAAATCATTCACTTCTCATCTGTGGGTCGGATAAGACAAGCTGTTATTTTCTGTTACAAGGTTAATGTCTAATCATGGTCCAATTAAGGTCACCATAGATTATATCTTTTATATGTCATGGTTGTATTTACAAAAACTGGAGTAATATTTTTCATTGGGATGTGTGATGATGTGTATAAATCTCTGGGTTTATAACTGGTCACCCCAGTTGAACCACTAAATGTAGTGTCTTTATTTTTAGTATTTGAAGTAAATTTATTATGCAAAGGTGCTCATAAAAGTAAACTGACAATCCAAAAGCTTCACTGGGTGGTCTTTATATGATGCACTGTTTAATCTTTAGCTTCATCACTTATATACCTGTACACATTTATTCATACCTGCATAGATGATGAACATTCATGAGTATGCACAAACATACGTACGAGAACAGAAAGATATTTCTTTTTAAAGAGTACAATGTAATAAACTTGCAATGTGATTATTTAGGGGACGGTTAAAAGTTTGTAATATTTTCACGGTTGTACACACATGTACATGTGAAGTGCTACAACGGTAATTAAGACAACTGAATGTTGCCTTAATTTCCTTGCCAAACTGTATTTCAAGATATAAGTGTAAGGATACGATACTGGCTAACAGGGTGGGGTCTTATAGAACTGCAAGAACAGTCCCCATGTTCTGGTCACCTACCTGCAGGTCACCTACCTGCAATTGAAAATTGATAAATTTTGTACAAGTTTTCCTGTAAATTGGGGTTGATGTGGGTATTCCTAGTAATATTGGCAACATTTTATTCTGAAGGATGTTCACTTTGCTACATTTTCACACCAAAATATTCACAAATGTTTACAATTTTCTGAAAAATCCAAACACATGCTTTTGCTTTTCATACATATGCATTTCAAAGTACTATTAGTAAGATTTTAGAATGTTTATAATGAGCCAGAATCATTTAGATTATGTTAAAATTTTTTTTTTTAAACATTCAGCATCCTATGACACGGCGCGTAACGAACTCGATGCACTTTTTTCCTGTCATTTTCTGTGAAATCACACATTATTTTCTCGAATTAACGTACAAGCATATTAAAAATAATACTGTTCATACAAGTTTATACAACTATATTTCTGGCAAATTTGAGGTTGAACTCGTGACACCATTTTGGTGTTCTTTTTAATAAAATATCATACAAAAACCGAATAAATTGAGGGTTAGGCAGGACAAAAAATGTTGAAATTATTCCTTCATATACACTTATCGCGTTTAATAAAATCAGTTATTTTTGGGGAAAAAACTACGAACAAACCTTTACAAGTGTTAGCCAATAGCATACCGTTACACATAAGCTTTCTCACACAATGACAGAATCATGTTTTCTGTACTTGAGGCCTGGTGAGGAATACAACATGTGGCACCCGATGTTGTACAGGGCAGCTTATTTCCGTTTTGAAACTCATAACTTTACTTGAGTGACAGATTGGCACGTGTAGCAATAGAATTGAGGTACTTTGTAACACTGTATTATATTCAGTTGCTGCTGTTCGGGCTTTGTTTTTGACAACTGCCGCTTCACTTCAAACATCTCGTTGGGGGCAACAAAAAATGTGCACTAGTTCTTCAAACATACTACTCCAAACATACTACCGGTGGTCCCTGTATACTGCACCTATATATTGCAACATTTTATCATGCACTAAGTCCTCCGCATGCAAACAGACTTGCTTTATTTATGTGCACAACTGGACACAAATGTAATCTGTCACTATAAACTGAACGTGCAGCTTTCTTTAAGGTCCTTTTTCCCACCATTATTAGTTTTAATGTCCCAGTCCAGTTTGGGATAAACACTAAGTGAATATTTCTCGGAACATGAGGCGCTTAATTTGATTTTAATGCATATGATACCTCCAGTTTTACCTCGTAAAAAAGAAAATGTCGGCACTTTTGTGTTCCAGAACTCCTGGTGGTACATAAGCTATTTATTTCATTAATCGATAATCCTACATTAGGTTGTGTAAACAAAAGGAATAATCTTAGTTGGTTAGCATCAACAAAGGCTTGCTAACTAACTTTTTTCTTTTTTTTAACAAAATTGCACTGGTAATAAATATTTTTCTCTTTGGGACAGGCATATTTGCCAGCTGTCCAAGTCTGTATTATGAAAACTGTTTGGTGGTGTTATTCATGAATGTCCAATCGTGAGCCTTTGTGACCAGATAAAAATTAAGACTAACCTTGCTCCACCACTGGAGGTTCGAATTGGTTTTTTAGGGGGGTCCATTCTTGACCATGTAAAGTTTTTCCTGTCCTAAGATGTTTCTCTCATCATTAAAAAAACTCATCATACATGTACATACCCCTTGTGTTGAGTTTAAGCAAAATCATAGCAGCCCAGAATATAGACCGTTGTGGTGTTCACAACTTTATCAAGCCCCTCCAAGTGGAGGATATAGAAGAAGTGCAATGAGGTTTTTAAACTGCTCAAAGCATCCTAGGACCGGACTAGTTAAGTTTTGCTGGCTTTACATGGGGAACAATTCAAACGTCCGCCCGACCAGGTTAAAATGAAAGGATGCTAGTACGTAGTTTGTTTGTATGGCCCTTGTATTATGGACCACATTGGTGGGAACCCGACAGCCATGTGAACCTCTAGTTAATAAAACTCCTAAGAGCCACTTCACTTGGCCCTTTCACATCTATACTTTTACAGCCGTCATTTATAACACTCGCCCTCCTCTATTATTTGCTTAGTATATATACCTCGCTACTGTTACAAAAAAAATGTGGCCTGTGTATAATAACTGAAAAATGTGTAATTTTCAAATAATTGTAGTTAGTCACGTACAAACAAAGTATACATGCTGCCAACAGTTAATGACATCGTAGCTATGACATGTAATCAATCAGGTTTGTACTGCTGTCTGTTAACTTTTGTTTGGGGGGCAGGGACATAATGATCCTTGAAGATGCTCTCCTTTTATGGAATTGTCATTAAAGCTTTCGGCATGTTTTATATCCCAACTACTCCTCACACACTGGCTACATGTCCTCGGCATTCCTGGGTTAATTATCACCATTTTGAAAAATCTTTATTACGTCCTTGTCGAAAATAAGCCAAGGCCCTCCAGAATCCTAGAGATTTGCTAGGATTTCTTGTTAGGAAAACGTTGGAATAGTTGTGTGTCAAAAACCTACGAGATGTATTAGAAAGTCCCAGGATTTCTAGGAAATTCATAGAAAAAACACTTGGAACTGATATTCCAACAAATTACTAACTTTCTAGAATTAAATGAAGAAATACAATTAAGGGGAAAACAGTCTGAACCAAACAAAATGTGTGTCATCTCTATCTACTCCATTTTAGAAGCACTTATAGTATTTTGTTTCTGAAATTTTCTACAAATATACTACCGGTGGTTTAAAATGTTTGAACTAATTTATTCGATCTAGAAGTCATCGTATCATTTTCTGTGAGTGGAATTCATCAAACTTAAAAGCCAGTGACTCTATAATACAAAACTTTCAAAAGGCTTTGTTTTCCTTAAAACCTATGGTCCACGGACACCCTTCACTATGGCCTCCATTGTAACCCTTCACTTTTGGTTCAACTTTTGGGTCAAAACATAAGGATCTGCACTGTTTGATCCCTGAATTGTAATTTTATAATTAGTGCTCTGCCTTTACTATCATCTTGAGATTTGTTGTCAGTACAGGAGGTTCAGTTTTTAACCCAAAAGATAACTGTTCTGCATTTTGGAGATGTAGAGAATGGATGCATGATTGTTCTTTTCTCCCCAGACAATTATAGGTATTGAGTCCTGAATTGTAAGCTTATCATCAAGGCTACGTAAAAAATACTGGATGGATATAAACGAAACTAGGAGGGGGGATAGCCTATGGGCCAAGGAAGAACCTATGTTTAGCTTGATCCAGATCCGGATGTCGTGGGCATTTAAATACATTCAGGACCCTGTAAAGTTACACCTTCTGAATGCAGGAGGGTGCTACTTTACCACTCAGCCTCAAAACAGCTAAACAATGCTGCCTGATTTCTCTGGTTATTGTATTATATTGGCACAGTGTTGTAGTATATTGTTGTAGTACAGTGATCACTATATTAGTACTTTAATCACTATGATACCAGCATAGCAACTATTGTGTTTCACCCTCCATTCCTAAGGCAGCCTGCTGATGTAAAGAGCGCCCTCTCTGTTATTGCCATGTACATGTACTACATTACACTGAATCTGAATCAATGTTCTGGCTGTATAAGATATTAAATTGTAAATGTTGTTTTGGTTTTCTTGGCAACAATTGGCAGCAGTTTAGACCCCCAACCACCAGTCAGCAGTATGCTGATATAATTACTGTAGAAATACTAATGTTATTTTGCTTCTTGGTGGTGTATTGGTTGGTGGCGTTGTCAGACACTATGCCGTTGGCATACTAGAAAATCCCCCTCTGTCTATCTCCTGAAATTTACCTTGCCACGTCATCCTGCTCCTGCCAATCCATACCAAGTAATCTCATTGAGTAGTGCTGTGGTTGTAGCCTCAACTCTTAATAATGGCCTAAACCCCACTCTTAGAATCTCAAGAGTTGAAGGACTCTAGTACTTGCAAATTTCTCTATTGATTTATTTATAGTGCATTATACCATGTTGTAGCAGCAGCTTGTACTTTACCCGTGCCTTTCACTGCCCCACCTCCCTAAATTATAATTCTGAAACAAGGTTGATGGGTGATGCGGGTTGCCATGGCAATGGCTAGTCAGATTAGCCAAAGTAAATGGAGCCACCCCGATTTCCTCCGCTCTCTTCCATTTCTTTTTCCCCTATTGTCTGTTTTCAAATCAAGGTAATTCATCATCGGTTTGTACTTATTTGTTGCAACAGAATCTGTGAGGGAAAAAAAAGGTTAAAGTCTTCCAACACAGTGGATGTAATGTCGTAGAGTATGCACACATACAGTCTGGTTCGGCTGTTCTAATGAGGAACATAGTGCAATATTTTCTTTGTTTTCCATTGTCTGGACTCGTGCCCTCCTTGGTTTTTTTGTAAATGGAGGGACGGAGTGGAACTGAATAATGGCCCTGGACTTTTACATTAGGCATCATACCCCTTAGGCACCTGGTTTGTTCCACCTGGTTACGGAATAATTTGCGATGGTGTCCATTATTGCGTTGGTAATTGTTATACCTATTATCAAGTAATATGAGTACACATTTCAAGTTTTTCTTTATATTATAATTAAATAAATGTCTTCATTTTAAATAGAGAAATATAGCAACGATAGATGAGTCATGAATGGATAATAAATAGCACATTCATGCAAATTGTGCACTAACTTTGTGGAATGACCAACGCCTTCTAATGCCACCAAAACATAATGTAGAGCTACAGTTTCCTAATGTTTCATGAAGATTCGGTGACGAGTTAAACAAAATCTGTGTGTGTGTGTGTTTGGGTGTGGGCACTGCTGGTTGGTGGATCAGCGATATTGATTTGTGTTCCAGATTTGGCTGTTGGGCCAGCAGGGAGGTTGATTAGTGGGCCAGCAAGGAGATTGATTATTGTGCCAGCAGGGATATTGATTAGTGGACCAGAGTTGGCCGTTGGGCCAGTAGAGATATTGATTAGTGGGCCAGCCGAGACATTGATTAGTGGGCCAGCACGGAATATATATTAGTGGGCCAGCAAGGGATATTGATTAGTGGGCCAGCACGGGATATATATTAGTGGGCCAGCAAGGGATATTGATTAGTGGGCCAGCAAGGGATATTGATTAGTGGGCCAGCAAGGAATATTGATTAGTGGGCCAGCAAGGGACATTGATTAGTGGACCACTGATCAGGGAGATTGTTACTGGCTCAGGGTTGGTTATTGGGCCTGCAAGGAGATTTATCAGTGGACCAGCAGTGAGATGAATCAGTGGGCCAGGCTTTGATGTTGGGATAGCAGCAATATTGATTAGTGGGCCAGCAGGGAGATCGATTAGTGGGCTGTTGTTGATTGTCTATTTTTGGAAACATTCAAACAACCATATTGGCTGACATCCCAACCATTTGGAATGACCCACATGATATAATTGGGAGCAGTCTGTGTGTATCCATAATACACCCAAATAAATCTCCTACATATGTTTCATCTTAAGTATGCTATGTTTAGTCAATCGGAAATACATGTCAATGACTTCATTTTCTGGGAGATGATTTTTCCCCCAGGTGGAACTGTGGCTGCTCATCTGTGGCACGGGGCTTGAGATATCTCAGGATTTTATGAGAAGCGTGGCTCTGCATTTGGGCTGTGCAGTATATAGAGCCCTTCTGGATGCAATGTCGTTCAGATGGATTGTAGAGAAATACCAGAGAAGAATGATGTATGTAGTAATGCAATATTACACCACTGGTATGCCAAATTAATTATTTCCTACCACGCTCCTGCCAATTGCAATAGGAGCGGTATAGTAACCTGATCCCTATACCAGCCAGCCGAGATTGGTCCCACACACTCCGGCAGCGCTCTTCAGTTGCAGGTGAAGCAGTATTTGTCCGCTGGTTCTTGTACAGTGTTTCATTGTCCAAAGATTGTTCGGGCTTTGCATAATAACCGGAGAACCAAGGCTAATCATGGACCCAAACAAAACATTTGTGTGTGTTTTGCATATTGGTTACAACCACCCGGTATTTGATATAGGAGTATTTGTACCGTGGCAAAAACAGCCTTTGCATACATTGTAGTTCTTTCAAACGAGTATCTCACACAGACTGTGCCTCTTTAATTTGTCCCTGCTATCCAGGTGATTGAGCCCCGCGCTTTCTGCAAACATTTGTCTTCATCCCTCTTTGTTAAGACGACATTTATTTTGATTGCATTTTCTCTCTAAGTAGTGGTAACCTAAGCCCAGTGCTAACAGAAGAAATGGGTTTCTTCGCCTTCACTTTCCGCTCTCCCTCTCCCTCTGTGCAAACCAGTTTGTTCGTCGCCCTCCTCCTCCCATCTCTGATTGCATTCAACTGCTGGTACATACGCTACTCTCAATGTTGACGCTTGTGTCTGGCCCATCAGAAGGAATTTTATTTTCCTTTTCAGATCGAGGGGAAAGGGGGAGATGAATTATATGTACAGTTTAAGATAATGTTTGTGCTGTGCTCGGTAAATCTCTAAGTTTACATATACCTCTGCCTGTCTGTCTGCTGGTTGAGGGCTGTGACTGTCACAAAACTCACAAAACATGTGCGTGTAGAAATCCACTCATATACAAGTCTCGAACAAAGACTTGTATTAGGTCGAATTTTTTTTTTTTTTCACTCATCAAACAGAGTTCACTTTTTTCCTTTTGATATCAACATTAAATACTATGCAATATACAGTAAAAATTAACAGTTACAATGTACAGATAACATGCCTTCTAAAATATGTTAATAGAAATTCACATGTGCATGAGTTGTGGCTTTCTACAACGTGCTTTTGTATGATCCGGTGTAGGACAGGTGGATCCAGCTGCAACAAAAGAGCCTGAATGACAAAGGAGCTGATGGTAAATTAAGAACCAGATTATAGAATATGTCGGAGGATGAAAGGCTTGAAACATAAATTGAAACATTGTGTGCATTTATACATAGCCTTCTTACTTTATTAACAGCAAATATTTTGCTAATTGAGTATTTATTATTTAATTACTTACAACAAAACTACACGGAAATGGTTCAAGCAGATTTTGTCTTTATTATTTAAGGGGCGCAACCATAGCAATCTTCTGCCGGAAGTGTCCATAATTTTGCAAGCACACCATTTTGTGATATGCCAAGTCACAGTTTTCTCCTTTCTAAAGCTGAAACATTTTTTAAGCTTAAGCACATTAAGCATAAAGGTGTGTAAATTGGATACTGTTTGAGATCAGGATCCAGAGGTGGATCCTGGAGGCTCAAGGATTACATGTTTGTTTTCGTAGCTTTGTTTTTAAAGTTTCATAGACTGTGCTCTTTTTGTTTTGGGGGGGGGGGGAGGTGTTGTGGATGTTAAGAGGTTTTGCCCTATGAATATGTGAGGGAAACTCTTGTCAAGAAAATACATAAAATATTGATAAAATGTCATGCAAATCGGAGAATGATGGCATCAGTAAACCGTTTCAAAAGCAACACATTTCTGATCATTGGTACTTTATTCAGCATCCCCCACTATGACCAGGCCACCTGCTTTACTTTCACTTCTGCACTCTCTCCTATCATGAGTTCATACATTTACCAGCTGAAATTTAACAACAAAACATATGGTTGTCATAAGCTAAAACGTTTTAGGTGTTTTACCTCGGTTCAGCGGCACGTGAACCTTGCAGAGTGAACTTTATTGAAAATCGGAACTGAATAGTATGTCTATGGGGTTATCCAAAGTGCAGAGACAGTTCAGATGCAGCAAGTTTGTCAGTTTTGTGAATGTGATAGTTATTGGGCTAGTTATTTTCAGAAAAGTGGCAATTCAAAATCATGAATACCACTTTGAGAGAAAAACATATCGGTTTTGTGTAGTTTAGTAAAACTTTAAACAGGCAAATTAACTTTTATTGTTGTTTTATATTTATGCCCCGATAATCATTTTTTATATGTTGATGATGTGTGCAGGAAATTTTATACAAACTGTATAAGAAAATCACTATGTCATCACAGTATATGAGTGTAAAGTGACATGGAAAATAAACACAAAACAGTGGTATGTGACACTACATGCACCTTGACTAAAATTAAATACTGGCTGGTCTTGCCACTAATGTTTGCTAAAATTAGAGTTCGCATCTCAGCATCTGGTAACTCAAAATCATATGTTTGTACATTTATTTTATTTTATTTAGTTATTTTAGACAATGTCTGGGGTTGCGAAAAAGGCTATTCAGCCCGTCCAAATCACT
>JAVCKS010038366.1:0-11402 GCA_032273685.1 Pteraster tesselatus
GGAGGTTGCTGCCGGGGGGGGGAGGTGGCTGCTGGGAGCGGGAGGTTGCTGCCGGGGGGGAGGTTGGTGCCGGGGGATGGTTGGTGCCGGGGGTGGTTGCCCCTTGGGAGGGTTGCCCCTTGGGAGGGAGGGGGGGGGTTGCCCCTGGCAGGGGAGAGACTTCTCCCAGGAGCGGGAGGTTACCATATCTTGATAGTAACTTGCTCTATTATCCTCTTATATCCAGGTGTATTCCTGCACATTCTTGCCGACACCCTTGGAAGTGTGGGTGTTATTGTGTCAGCTGTGTTAATGTATTACTTTGAATGGATGGTGGTTGATCCCCTATGTTCCATGTTTATTGCACTGCTTATTATGCTAAGGTAACTCTACAAATATTCACAGTTCTTTACATTTATATATTCAGTATTTGAGGCTTACTGAAACTGGACTGTTCTTTCATGTTTTTTTTTTCTCTAGCGTCTTGCCGTTATTACGTGATTCTGTGTCAATTCTGATGATGAGAACTCCTAAATCACTTCAAAGTGAATTACCAAGTTGTTATAACAGGGTGAGTTGTATGAAACTGGTGTAACCGAGTTGGATAAGGACCTGCACAGGGACCAGACAAGTAAACACTTGAAAATCGATAGCCACAAGGAATGACAAACGACCATACATGTAAATGTCGAAAAACAACAGTCATTACACTAAATTCATTATGCTAGCCCTCAGTTAACAAACAAGAACAATTTATACATTGTAAGATTTATTTTATCAGTCACAAGTTATCCATTTGAAATATGGTAGGACAACATGCGTGGGCAATATGCCAAACATGTCAACCCAAAGATGAAAGATGAAATGTCAACTAAAGTGTCAAACGAACTGGTCTGCCTCTAGCCATGTCAAAATTCACAGTCCATCTGCCTCGCTTGGTACTGCATTCCTATATAACCACTCAAAGCATAAACAGATTTAAAGGATTGAAAGTGTATTATGTTGAGCAAGCCAATTGAACACATTCTTAAATAATCATGCACACAGCGCTCCTTATACAAAAGAGGGTGGTATTGCATTATTCCTATTGAAGAGTGGGCGCTATTCGTAACACACACGTACATGTATATTATCAAAGTGCTTGGTGGCGCATGCAGTACGCAATCTTGCAGGTCACAATCACCCGATAATACAAACATTAATAAGTACCAAAGAAATACAAATTACCTCAACTTCAAATGCAAATATTATACGGCCTGATAGATCACTTTGAAGTCAGTCTTCTCTTCTCTAAATGGTAGTACAAGAGATCAAAATAATCTCTCAATGAGCAGCCGACATGGAACATGCAACACATCTAAAATATGAAAATGCTCTAAGTAAAAAGTAAATCCCTATTCAGATTAGGGAAGTAATCTGGCACAATACCAAAATACAGATAAACGCCTTGCAATACCCATACGAATAAACCCCCTATACAATACTAGTTAATAGTGGAATAAATGTTCAACTCTCCACAACCTGCTGACATCCGCTACCATGAACTATTAGGTACAAAATGTTTATGTACACAATTTACAAGAACAGTATGGCATTCAACCATCTACAAATTCTTGTCCAAGCTGAGCAAAGTAAGTTACAACTATTTTCAATCTCTTGTGAAGTTGAAATATTCCTGTACACCAGACAAGATATTTGTAGCAATCACCAAAACTAAAAAAAGTACAAAATATTCCGAATTCAAACATGTAAACATATGTCATAAAAACAGAAATTATCAACATCACTATCGAACATAGCGTAACAACAAGTACACTTGCTCATTTGACAAAACACCCCTAGGTTCTCGGAAAAGGTTTTCTATGGTTGTACTTGTCTACTGTTGTGACCTAAAATGGATCAACTTCACTTTCTCAGGTTCACTTACAGGTTCTACAGTGTATGTCCGGCATTACTACTGTGATATCAATGTCAAGACATGCAGGGACAAACTTTAACTCAATGCTTTCTGTGTATAAGACGATTGTTAGCAACTCATTCATAACAAACGATGATCCTGGTCCATGGCTTTTTCGTTCATACCCTGTTTGAAAGCAGCATTGGTCATCAATAAAGGTGTTTATTGTGCAAGTTGTTTCATGTTGCCCTCCCGGCGCCTGGTGAATAATGTAGATGAATTATGCATGGTGCAAAGGATTATAGGTAAATGGACTTGCATGCGCAAATCAGTTCGTATGACGTTAATCACAGTGTTCAATTATGACATCATCACTCATTAGGCACTGACTCATGAGGGTGCTTTACTGACTTTCCAACTCGATCATGGACAGAACGGAGAACATGTTGTGCATACTGACAGTCAAACCGCTAGGTGTTACATACTATTACAAAGGTATTTTTCTACTGAATTGAAAAATACCAACATCTCAAATTTCTCAATGTGCGACTTTATCCTGGTTTCGTGATGACGGGTCACATAATGTGCATAAAACACTTACCAATATCACATTGTCACATTGAACAACGCAAGAAGAAAGGACAACAAATTGAAATATCTCTCCATGACACAATTTGTGGTGCAGAGATTACTTACCTTGAACATCGAAGTGCTCCATGGTCATCTGCCCATTCGTGACATAATTTCTTCCTCGTCAATGATCAATAAATATCAGATCCTTCGTAATGTTTATTTCATTTTTGTTTCAAAAATGTTGCATATTTTTTCATAGTTTAAATTTTTTCTTATTATTATGTTTTAAATTGTCTTCAAACTGCAAAAGCTATTTGTACATCACAGACATTCACATGCATGCGGAATAGGGCCAATATATAGTAAACTATGGATGGTTAACATTGTATCGGATAATACGAAATTTTGATACATGTAATGAACATTTTTACTGGGTCCTGTGGATTTCGCTATAACGGGAGTCGACTGTATATATTCACCTGGAAAGTAACTATCTTGAAATATTATCTAGGAGGGTTATGTAAATACTCAAGATCTCCAATCCTAGAAGCATTCGGATTTGCCTTACTATAAAAAATCAAGTTCGCTGTTGTGTATTATTAGATTTTGCAATTTCATAAGCTTCTTGCCATCGACCTCGATGTAAAGTAACCCAAACTTGTTCTAACGCTGTAATCTTTTCTCTCTCTATAAAAGTGCATCTACTAGCAAACATGAGACAAAAAACAGAAAGTCCTGTAGATGAATCTGAAGTATAGGTCAACTTAGAAAGCAATTAATACCGGCTATATACCGGTATTGTTTCACTAAAAGAGTTCGTGGAAGATCATGCATCGTTCGATTGAATCTCTCGCACTAAGCTTTTCCTTGCCGGATGATATGATGTTGTAAGAGATTCAGATATAATATACATGTTACAAAGATGAGCAATCAAATCGGACCTAAATTGTCTTCCTTGATCCGAATGAGTTCTCATTTGCACATATTTTAAAAACAGTTTTTTGACTGATGCCGTTGTTTTTACGACGATGGTAGATTTAGAGAATACATTAGGAATCGCAAGTACATTCTCGATTCTGTCAGAAGAGACATCCAATTAAGTAAAATACATGACTATTCGAAAGGTTTATTTGCAACTAGATGTCCTACAGGGTTTCTGACAAGGTGTAGGAATCTTAGCGACTGCACAACATTCACAATCCATAATCCACTGTTTTACGTCAGCATTACATACCAGGCCAATAACATTAGGAGCGAATTAAATAGAAGAGTTCTTCAAACTAATTGCAACCATCAAACAAAAAGTATTGCTTTGCTTTAAAAATACATGTCATTCTCATATCTCATAATCCATTTGTCATACACTGCCCTCCAAAATCCTTCTTGGATATACCGGTAGACAAGTTCATGAAACCACACTTATGATTAACTTTTTCAATACATGTTATGGTGTCACCCTTGGGTGAACAAATTTGGTGCGAGGACGATTGTAACAATTGTGGTAGGGGATATGTTGTCATATTGTTCATGAAACCTCTCTTACATGAAGCCAGCTAGTCTCCTTGGATGTACTGATTCTTGCGATGTAATTTGCAAAAGCATTTCCAAACGTTTGGAGGGCAGTGTCTCTTGTTTCTTATTTTGTGTGTTATATTTGATTGTCCATTTCTCATACCTGCTTCTTGTGTTTATATTTAATCGTCCATTTATCGTGATATCTCTTAGGTAACCAGTCTTGTTGGCGTATACAGCATACATGAACCTCACTTCTGGACACTGTGTAGTGATGTGTGTGTTGGTACAATCAAGTTAGAAGTAGCACCGGATGCAGACATGAAATACATCACAAGCCAGACCCATAATATATTCACTCAGGTAACATTTGTGAGGGAAAACTAGTTCAAAATATAATATACCCAAACTCTGTAGTCCTTTTAGGATATTAATAATTTCGCCCACTCAGCAAAGTGTTTTGTCTCATGATATGCTCTAACAGAATATCCAATTTATTTTTCATTTCTAGGCTGGAGTAAGGCAACTGTATGTACAAGTTGATCCAGCAGCCATCTAGTTCTAAGCGGCAAATACACAGACTTTGTAGGAATCTTGTACGTCAGTGGTTCCCAGCCCAGGGTTTGTGGGTCCGCACAAAATTGTGTTCAGATGTAGGGCTCGGTGAATATTTTGAACATGTCCCAAGGGGTCCACTGTTGTACATGATGATTACGATGCAGACACTCATGACCGCTGCAGCATAAAGTAACAGCAGCATCCAGTTACATTTATAGTAGTAGTGCTTGTACCAGCAGCTATAATTATCCATGTGCATTGCTCTCTTGTACACTTCAAACACTTTGCATGCAGTGTTATGACAGTAAAAATATAATACTGTAACTAGTACAATATTTTTCACTTCTAAAGACCAGTATTTTAGTGTAAAGTTCATGTTTAATTATTGTGTGCATCTTTTGAAGTAACTCGGCAGCTTTACAACAAACTAAAATTCAAATTATTTCAGAAGATAAATGTCTAGTGTTTTAATTTAAGTGTATGTTTTAATCTTATTCATCCTAAAATTGTATGTGATTAACGCTTATAGTAAAATGTTTGGAAACTGATCAGCTTTTTACGTTATGTTCTTTGCAAAAGAACAGAATAAAGAAGTTCATTGTTTCCAGTTTTCAAACATAATACTGTAATCAAGGTTAGTGACCTAAATATTCATCATTTTTGTATTATCATTTATGGCCCTTATAGAAGTACATGTACCTTAAAATGGGTTTACTAATTAAGATATTAAGTATAATATTTTTTTGGCGGTGTCTTCCATTTTGTGAAAAAGGTTAACGTATGTCTCAACAGCTCAGTACACATGTGTACACTTCCCTTCCCTGCGACAGTGGTTCAAATTAGGGGCATATCGAACATGTTCATTGGCCCTCTGGTGTATCATCCCTGCATCAACATTTGGTCTGGGCAGTGTGTGTGCCTGCCTTTAGTACACAAAAGTAATTATTATATTCAACAATAAAAGTGCATGTTATGTTTTAGTATTGATGTGTAATTACCGTAAGTACTGTGAATAAATAAACTCTTATCACGATATAAACATGTACTTCACTCTTTTTCTTCATTACTGTATGAGAAATCTTACTCCCAGGATAGAAGGTAGTGCATGAGGGACACTGCACGGACACTATCACAAATTGTGCCCCAATTCGGTGGGTTTGCTTAAAACCTTTCAATTTCATATATTTTCCAAACTGTTATGACATCATTTCTTTGGTGATTCCACTCATGCTGCCTGCCTTCTGTGACCAGGATCTAACTGGTTTAGAAGTTTTCAATGTCCAGTTTCCGACTGTCTTATCTGTCTCCTCTGTCAAATACTGATGATTCCACAGCAACCAATTTTAACATTTCTAATTCTATTGGATGCATGTTACCAGAGATGACCAATGAGTGAAGAGGTCCACCCAGATCAATGTCTACCAGTTGCTGGAGGGTACCAGCCACTAGTTGCTGTGTGTTGGAACCAACTCGAGCCACGCCGACGCAAACCGTGTCTTCAGTGAAAGCTGGTTGAAGAAAAACATATTTAATGTCATTGTTGGAAGCTGGAGGAAGGATAACCCAACGTAAAAAAAATCATTTTAAAATATAAAACATTGAGTATTGATTTTCCCCTTAGAAAGAACATACAGGTGGTGGAAGCAAATTTAGTTTGTTTTACTCTACTAAGGTAATTCAAAAATCTAAAATGTATATTTCATTTTCAGCTCGTATAACAAACTTGTTTAATAACAAAGTTTAAATACTCAGCTGGTCCAAGCTGCTTTATTATAATAAAAATCCACTGTATTTGTTTTTGGCTCCACACCAAAAGGTATTACCGGTATGCCACCGAATAAAAATTGTCAGAGTGGGTGCCCCAGAAAGATCTTGGACAGAACAGCCAGGAAACGGAGGCATAAAAAAAATTCTGATGAAACAAAAATAGAGATGTTTGGTCATAATGACAAATGCAGCCTCTGAGGAGAAAACACTGTCTACAGTATTCTAGGCGGGGTAGGAGGTAGGACATTTTCTATTGAATGGCGTACAGGTATAATACAGTATAGTGCTTGAATATAATTGACTGATAACTGTAGCTCAACTGGTGCTCACTAAGCGTGTGGGATGAGGTACCAAAACCAATTCCCGGACAGACCAAGATTTTGTTATACTACACCTGTATGTATATTATACAAATTGTTTTCAGGGCAAAACTTTTTAATACTATTATCAATTTTGCTAATTTTGGCCTTGCTAAGAGGTAAGAATTAGACAAGAAGGTCTAGCGTAACTTTAACAAAGGACTACTACAATCATAAGTGACCTAATTCATCTTTTTCCTGTCGTTTCCTTTCAATGATCTCAATCAGTTGTCTGGCCGCTTGGCTGACCGTCATGTAGCGTGGAGCTTCATAGACTGGTCTTCCTCTAGATGACAATGACAAACAAGGATGATTGAATCATTTCTTATTGGATCGTATTGTATGTCTTAGACGCAAGCCTAAAGGTGCAGCCTAAAGCTGCCCTCAGGTCGACCTGTGATTTACCTACGCTGCGACAGAACCGTCGGCATCAAAATTACGCTCAGATCTCGTAAACTGTGAATATCGTGCAACAAGCGTCATCACGACACAACCCTGCTCAGGTCAGACACGGTTGATCTACGACGATAATTGCATGACGTAGCACAAGTATGATCACCTGACCTTTACATGTTGTGAACATTTTTAGTATATTCCTTTTTGAAGGATCGTTTGTGTACTGTTCAGCAGAAAGCCTTAAATTCTTATGAGTTAGAAGAAAATTGCCACTTGAGAAAGTGGGATCCCAATGCCGCCATAATCGACGAGGTCGTTGATTTAACGCTTCTGCCAACCCAATATTACACAATCATCTTCAGAGTCTGTCCAAACAGCGGCCACCATTTTTGTTTGGGGCTAGCTTGGCTTATGCTGATTGGCTAGTGCGCTTGACATCATCCACTTGTCAAGAACACGCTCAGGTCGCAAATAATCAACGACTGATATGTTTCCCATAGTTCAGGCGCAGCTTGATCCCAAAAAGTCAGTCGCAGACTGTTCTGTGTTGTCGCAAGGTCGAGCTTTGAGATTGTAACTACTGATGTCACGGGTAAGTTAAACTCAACTCACTGGATCTAAATTGTACATGCTTAGACGTGTTAAGTTTACCGGTAGTATTTAAAAATACATTAACTGATACAGCAGTAATGTACAATTATAGTACTAAAGTTGGAATGGCCGGTTACATGTATTATGTCGAAACAATAATTCTGCATGGCTACACTTATTACGGTATGAGTTGACATAAACCAGTCAATAATCATTCATGAAAACATAATGGCATGTTTACAACTAGGTCCAAACAGGATATCATTTCCTCAATGACACAGTCAATAGTTTGACTAATGGATAATTTTACCTCATCATATTCTCGATGGTTTGCTCCTTGACTTTGATGTCCAATAAACACAACGTATGCAAACCACGGTGTTTGTTATTTGCAATCTTGTCATAATAACTGTCTGGTTTCCACGTGTCTGTCCAGAAAACTATGGACACGGTCTCACCAAAATTATACAACTGTCAAGGAGAATGGGTAACAAAATTTCTGAATTCCAGGAAAATAAGGGATAGAATGAAAGAAACGACCACAATTTTGATTTAATCCTCTGTCTACATAGTTCACCTTTAGTAAACAACTTTATTACTGTTTATTTACATTAAAGGAGTACTATTGTTAGCTAATATCTGGTATTTGTTTTGAAAGTATACTATAATTAAAGTCTATTTATAAATTTGTAACCACTCGCCTATGTACTAACGATTCCCAGTGATTGGCGCCTCCATCAAACATTTAGCGGACGTGTTCTTTCCTAGATTTAAAACAAGGCTGTGACGTTTCATGGCCCTTTCATTTTGGTCGCGTTGATGCGTGCAAGTTACCGCATGGGAAAGCTGCATCATGAATGCAGGTCAACTCAGCATTTCATGACTGGTTTGGTACCTTTGTATTAATACTATTATGATGTGAAGTCTTGGTCCAAGTTTTTTTTATAGAGAAGAGACGCAATGGCCCTGTTTTTCAGATTGTTGTTGCTGTTGAGAAAAGCGAATGTTTTTTACAAATAATTTGCACGTGAAAAAAGGCAATTCTCAGAAAATCACGCACAGAATTGCGAACAATGGCTGCGCCAATACTCAGAAAAAATTGTCGTTGGCCTAATTTCGACCTTCGTGTTATTGAAGTAAAAATAATTTTTTTTTTACAAAACCAATTGATGATTTGGCGAAACAATAGTACTTCTTTAATCAAAATAAAATCATCCACTAATAACATATCCACTCCAGTATCGATGGGATAGAAAATAAGTTACACAAATATTTGTTTGCAAATAACGTGTAAATATTATGTCCTACCTGCAGACCACAACAGCCAATAGCGTTCATGATTGATGCATTATGTATGACCTTGTAGTGAACCCCTTTCTGATTGGCTCTGAGAACTAGGTCAGTGTGAGTAGTAGCGCTGTGGAGGGATGTTTTTAACGTGTGATCGTAGATACAAAAGGGCAATCAGGTACCGTTTTTATTCACGTGTGTACAAGATTTTTAAAGTAGTAGAAAGAAAGTGTATTGCTTGTTAGGTGCGCGATAACTTTTGTACAGTAGTGTACATGTATGTAATTAACTGGCTTGTTCATGTTGTTGAAATGTACAACGTATAAATGTACATGGCATTAGTAGGAAAAAATTGGCATTTGAAAGTAAATAAACTGTAATGATTTGATTTATTACTTTAATACTATTGTAACAAAAGGCAGGTTTTGTACTAGGAGATTATTTCTTCCAAAACTAACTAGAAGCTCTTTTTTCTAAGACAGAGAAAATTTAAATTCTTGATAAAGACAACCAGTTCTAATAACTGACCCAAATGGATCTCCAACCACAAGAAATGCAATGTCCTCCGTCTTTGCATCTTTGAAGATGTCGTCTGTTTCCAGTTCAACTAAATCTCGGTCTGCCAGTATTAACTCTCTGCCGTAAAACTCTTCCTGTGGAAGAAAATATTGATACCAATTTAAAAAATACCGGCAGTCACTAAATAAAAAAGAAACCAAGACACATGGCTAACCCTACTCCCTAGTAATAGATAGGTGTGCAGTTTGTTAATGAAGATTGATTAGCTCCATACCAACAGGCCATGCTGTACATGCATAGCACTAACAGCATGATCGACTGTGATTGGTCTACCTTTATAGTAGGGACAGAAATACTGACAAACCCTGTAGAACTGACATCAGCCTGTTGTAATAGAACATTCGGGAACATTTTGGCATGTGGCCGGATAAATGCCTAAAATAGAGATCGATTTTAAAGATAACATTTGCTAGGTTTTTCACATTTATCATTTTAAGAAAACAATTTGCTCTGTCTTAGTACGTTAAAGGTTGTTGTTTTTATTATAAGCCTAATAGGGCCTAATAACAAGCCATTATTATCAGCTAAACTTATATGTTTATACTAATGTCTATAGCCCAACTTCGTCTATTGTAGAGGTGTTGAAATAAAACTTGTAAACTGTACATGTACATAATAGATTGCCGAGTTAATTGAAAATTGGGTTCATTCTGCATGTAAATTTGCATTATGACGCGAGAAATGTTTACATTTTTTAGGCTGCGAAAACATCTGGTAACCACGCATGGCGTGGCTAATCCCACTGTTTTGGCTGCATCGTGTAACGTGTACTTAGTGTACATGTACATTATCATAGTGATTAAGCTACGGGCGTATGCGTTTCATGTCTAAATTGTTTTTTATGGTAACATGTAAAAATCAATATTCATTAGATGTAAATAAACTGCGACGACATGCTCGTTTTCACACAAATGGACTGCGCCTCGCCAAAGAATGACCCAAATATTTCCCTTTTTACCGAAAAAAAAACAACTTGTCAATATTATTCCATGAAATGCTTTAGTTTTTGAGAAATGAGTAAAACAAAACACTTTTATCACGCGTGATCAAAACGGCGATTTTGTTTTACATTTCGTTGAATGCTAAACGTATCACGAAACCATGGTGGTTTTACCCGTTATTTTCTCCCGATTCCGATGACCGATTGAGCCTAAACTTTCACATGTTTGTTATTTCATGTATATGTTTATGTTGGGATATGCAAAGTATGGATACTGGTCTTTAACAATTAACAGATGTTGTACATATCCTTTAAACACAATTCTTTTGAATATTATAACATAACAAAATTAATGTTTTAAACGGAGTGGGGCTAAAAGATACATGTCATAGCCATTACACAAGGTCACAAGGTCACTATGTGCAAAAAGACACTTTTACCCCTAGTTTAGATAGGCCTACTGTACGTAAACGTTGGTTAGTACCTCGCAGTCTACGGCCGGTGTCGGGCAAAATAAGTAGGGTCGCAAAATAACGGTGGTACTATTTACCGGAAAATACCGGAAAACACCGGAAAATACCAGAAAACTACCGGAAACTACCGGAAAACACCGGAAAACCTCTAAACCGCATGTTAGGGTTATGGTTAGGGAATAGGGTTAGGGTTAGAGTTAGAGTTAGGGGTATGAGTTAGGGTTAGGGAATAAGGTTAGGGAATAGGGCTAGGGAATGGGGTTAGGGGTTAGGGTTATGGAATAGAATGAGGGAATAGGGTTAGCGTTAGGGAATAGAATGAGGGAATGGTGAGGGTTAGGGTTAGTTTTCCGGTAGTTTTCCGGTGTTTTCCGGTAAATAGTAACACCCCAAAATAAGTAGGGTCTGCCGTTGGAGCAACTATAGAATACCCCGCCACCACGTCCCTTTTCTAAAACGATCCTGGTACCCAGAAGTCACTTCACAAT
>JAVCKS010038377.1:0-11401 GCA_032273685.1 Pteraster tesselatus
GTCCTAGAACTATTCACCAGGGTACTTGATAGCATGCTTGCTTTGTCCTAGAACTATTCACCAGGGTACTGGATAGCATGATTGCTTTGTCCTAGAACTATTCACCAGGGTACTTGATAGCATGCTTGCTTTGTCCTAGAACTATTCACCGGGGTACTGGATAGCATGATTGCTTTGTCCTAGAACTATTCACCAGGGTACTTGATAGCATGATTGCTTTGTCCTAGAACTATTGGCGAGTGTGCTTGACAGCATGATTGCTTTGTCCTAGAACTATTCACCAGGGTACTTGATCGCATGATTGATTTGTCCTAGAACTATTGGCGAGTGTGCTTGACAGCATGCTTGCTTTGTCCTAGAACTATTGGCGAGTGTGCTAGCTTGACAGTGTAATTGTTCTCTTGCCCTAGAGTAGTTTATGCTCGTCCCTAGGGTCCAAGAAGCTTGCCAGGGAATCATTGACTTTACTCAAGATAAAAACGGAGTGGTTTTTCATCTTTTTGTTTTTCACCGATGAGGAGAGCTACCCTTATTATGTGGTGAAGCCATTCATGTTTCATGTGCAACCTTGTTGTTTGCAGGGTGCCCGGCGTTACCGTGCATGAACGGTGGAATGTGCTCTGAGGACAACCAAGCCGCAATTGGCTACGCGTGTGCTTGCATCAATGGTTATACCGGTACCGACTGTGATATAGGTAAGTTTACGGCCAAAGTGAAATCCGAGGGAATTTTACAATGAATGCAAAGTTAGACGCGCTCAAAACGTCTCAATTTGTTTGTGGATTACGTTTATTTTGAAGGGGAGTTAATACAGTTGTACCTCAATGCGCCACCAATCAGCGATATGTTTTTCTCTGTTTAGAAATGCTTTTTATTACAATAAGACAAACTGTTTAACGTACACGTTAAGTAGAGGAATTTGGAGCACGGTTAAGGGACACCGCCATAAATCGTAGTCAGTGCATGATTCAATCTATCATCTCCCGACCTAATAGCAACGCAACTAGCAATTCATCGGTCCCCCTGACGGATCCATTGTTAGATGCATTTAAGCAGGAAGATGACCGATCTACACCATCGCTTGACGAAGACTAGCGACACGGGTCAACCTCGCGTTCGATGATTACATAGTGAGACATAGTTTGTTGTTGTTTATCAACACGGTGAATAAACATTTACTACCGTGCTGACATTTTGCTATCCGTCTATAGCCCCCTGCATGAGTTCCATGAGTTCCCCATGTCTCAACAACGGAATCTGTACCGACAATACGACTGCGTCTACTGGGTATGTGTGTACGTGCCTCAATGGCTACACAGGAGCTATGTGTGAAACTGCATGTAAGTATGCGCTTGACTTGACTTGACTTTCAATTTGCTTAGCTTGGAACGGCACGGCTGGGCAAGGCTTGTTGCTGCAGCTTGGCGTGGCCTGGCACGGTCTGACGTGGCTTGGCGTGGCCTGGTTGCAGCTTGGCGTGGCCTGGTTGCAGCTTGGCGTGGCCTGGCACGGTACTGCGTGGCTAGATGACAGGTACCCATCATTACGTTTTTTTATTTTGATAAACTACAGTATAACTCTGGATAAATTGACGCTGCTCATGGCAGTTCTTGTCACCTTCTCTTTGACCTTCTCGTTGACCTTCTCGTTGACCTTGTCTTTGACCTTCTCTTTGACAGTGCCTTGTGAGTTGATCAGTCCCTGCCGGAATGGAGGTACCTGCACTAACGACGTCATGGCTGCAGGCGGCTACACCTGCAACTGTGCGATTGGCTTTGAGGGCCTCACCTGTGAAACAGGACGTACGTAAACCCCCAAAACCACAATTCCCTGCAAGGGATGGTTGGTTTATATACCAACCAACGTTGTACATACTGAACATTAAACTAATCATGGAAAATACGATTGGAAAATGGGACCTAATGTTAGGACCCCTCCTTCTCAATGTCCTGGGCTGAATTTCTGGCCCAGTACATCCTTGATTATCCTGGATGTTATTTGCTACATCGGAAATGATTTTCTTTCTCGAATGCCCACACTTTCCTCTTTCCTTCAAAAGATGATAATGAGCCATTACAATATTTGTCTGTTCAGAATGCCTGCTAACCTGCCAGAATAGCGGAACGCTCGTTGAAGAGACATGTGAATGTACATGTCCACCAACCCGGAGTGGAACTGATTGTTCAGGTGAGAGATTGATCAATATAGAAGTAGCACCCCCTGGCCACCTGACTAGTCGATAGTGGACTAGTGTGAATTTGAATTCATAGTCCAGAATTTGAAACAAGTTAATAACTGTATGAGAAATAAATTTTCCTCATTTTCCTCCTCCTGCAGTATGTCAACTGTCCTGTGAAAACGGTGGAACTATGAACCCTACCAGTTGTCTGTGTACCTGTTCGACTCCCTGGTTTGGAACTAACTGTATAGGTATGCAGGCAATTAAGTTATTCTAAGCATCTTCTGAAATAGATATTTGTCATTGGCTCTACAAAAATGGCACTTATTTTGCAAAAACACAAATTTTAGTTTTTATAAGCTTTAATATAGTGCGATTTCCCCCCCCCCATGAAATAGACCATACCAGCAGTGAATTTATAAACCTTTCCAAGTGTACCAAAGACGGTTTCATTTGCACATTTTTTTCATTTCTTTATCCGTGTTCAGAATGTGGTCTGTCTTGCCAGAACGGTGGCACCTTGGATCTTACAACTTGCCAATGTACTTGTCCAAACCTGTGGTTCGGTGCGGAGTGCAATGGTACGTATTTACCTATGGCTTTGTCCTTGTGGTTTTGACTGCGTGGCAAAGCTAGTCACCGTGGTAACTGTGGCTGTCTGCATGGCAGTTCTGTCAGTGACGCGCCTATGTTTGTGTAATGGCAGGAGAATTGCGCTTAGTAAGTTATCCCCACCAACCCGTTTTCTTCCTATTCTCTACCCCATCATTACAGATTGTACCGGGTTGACCTGTGCAAATGAAGGGACGCTGGACAGTAGCACCTGCAGTTGTAGCTGCATCCAGAACTGGGCCGGTTCAAACTGCATGGGTAAGTCGATTTAAACAGCGTTGAGAATGGGCCTGAATATGCCGAGTGGTTATTGGAAGCCTTGCTGAAATAGCATGCGTTTCCTCAGCAGCGAGGGCGCTCTGAGTCTCTAAACAGCCATCTAGCTACTAGTGGCCAAAATCAAATCTGTCAATGTCTGTTTGGTTCCGCAAAAGCATTCCAAATTGACAGCACTGACGACGAACCGTGAATACCGAGGTCTGATTCACGGATCAGTGGTTGTCTGTGGTTAGGAAACGGTCTTTTATGTTAATGTCTGTATCTATGCATGGTTGACGGTAGAACTCGACTTTCATACGCTATTCGGTGGATTTGTAAGCAGATATTAAAGAGTTATACTTCTACTGAATATTGTATAAGTGAAGTCTGACTGTGTTTATTTCCTCTTTGTTCCTGGTGAGCAGACTGCCCACTGCTGACTACTGGTTGTGTCACCGGCAGTCTCGATGAACAAAACTGCGAGTGCATCTGTCAAATGGAAACATCTGGTTTGAGGTGTGGGGGTAAGTTTGTTAAATCTTCTAGACTTCTCAACAGTTTTAAAAAGTTGTGAGAAAAGATTAAAATGTTTTGGGGGTTGAACCCTTCAACCCTTCACTACCATGTGCGACTAAAGTTGACAAAATGAAGGGAAGTAAATAAGTTATGCAGAGGTTGGTGATTTTCCGTTACCGTAGGCCCAGGGTAGGACACAAGTCCTGTGCCCTGTTAGCAAGGGGCTAGCTCTGCTGAACAGTCCCTGGTACTCAGTACCCATCCACGAGGAATGGTACTCAATTTAACTACCCCGTAAGGATGTAAGAATAAGTGGACCTCGCAGGGGTTTGAACCAGATTCTTGTGAACGTAGACAAGTGCTCTGCCGACTGAGCTATCCTGCTAATAGCCATGTACACCAGTCGATGTTGCTAGCATTGTGCACAAATTGCCGGTTCTCACTAGGCTTATTCCAAGTATAATTTGGTAGTGAAACATTTATTAACCGACTCTGGAATGACTGCGTATTTGACGGCTGTATCTCTACTCTCTTTGCAGAAACTAACCCGTGTCTAACTGCTAACCGCTGCCCTGCTGTCGGCGAGACCTGCGTGGCTGATGTCTTCTCAAACCTCGGCTATGAGTGTCTTTGTAATCCCCTTGCTGGTTATTTTACTCAAGCGGACGGTTCCTGCACCTGTGAGTTGAAATCAAAGTTTTTTGTTTTTTTAAAATAAGAATTGAAACAGTGCAAAGTGGCTTTTAAATTCCATCCTCATCGCCAGTTGTACTAAACTTCAGATATTTTTCCCTGAAATGGTTACCGAACTTTCATGATGAACTACAGAGACAGTTGGCACGTTATGTACCACACATTGTACACGGTTCGTTATACCTATGGAGTGCCTCATGTGGAATATAGCTTTTTTGTACGGTGTGCGTTAATTTCATGTGTAATATTAGCAAAACATTACAGATTAGAGGCATTTTTTTCTCTGTAACTCATTGGCGTGTACCATCGAGGACCAAACTTCCTTCAGAAGTGGCACAGCTTTTGTGGTTGTGTTCATTGGAACGAATAAAACAAATCAGCTGTGCTGTTTGAGTACATTCGCCGATAGCAGAGAGGGAGTTTGTATTCTACTTCTGGGGGATTGTAACCCAGCCAGCCAGGTTAAAAGTGCTGTATTTTTTGGTTTTCAAAAACTTCCTTATTCTTGTTTTTAACTTTAAAAGCAAAACCACATTAAACAGCTGCCAACATTGTAGTCTGAAAGGTTGAAAAATGTAGAATGTGTGTGTTGTATTCCTTCTCATAATTATTCATAAATGGTAGCAAAATAATGATTAATTTCTTTTTTTTTCTAGTGGGAAACATTCTTTTGGTGGAACTGAGAGTTCTTGCTGTCAATGGCCTATCAATCGGCTTTATCTCCCCCCATGACAACCGCGCCACACTGGCCAGTCGCGAGTTCCACGAAGACGTTAGAGTTGTTGTAAGTATGTCGGCTAGTGGCTTAGCACCAGGTAGTCCTGAGCACCAGTTAGTCCTCCTCTTGGGGCACCTGATGCGGGTAACCTGGTTCCCTGTTGGACTCGCTAACAGTTTTTAGTCGGTACCCATCGAGCTGAGTGCAGAATGTGGGGACCACAGTAGGGTGAAGGTTCTCTCAAGAACACAATTAACCCCTCTGATCAAACATCGTTAGATCGACAAACTAACCACTGTGCCTCAGTCTTTGTTTGGGCCGAAGATATTGATATGGTTCTCTCTCTCCCTCCTTTCTCTTAGATCTCGTTCGTGTTGCGGAACGACCCGAGAACATCTAACGTTGTTGAAGTTAGGGGCCTGGTGCTTCGTAGTGGCAGTATAATCGTGACAATGTCTTTAGCAACGAGTCTGACAAGCACGCCGCAGCTAACGGCTGACACCGTGATGAATGTCCTAGCAGAAACTGCGTTAGTTGAAACTGTCACTGGGAATAACCTAACGCTAGATACATCATTCCCTGCCGAACCACGTAAGTTATCTGCCAGTAACACAAACGTTAACCCTCTGACACAGCAACATTTTAATCACGAGGCTACAAGGTTATGTACTTTATTTTCAATGACGATAAATATTGTTTCAAAATATACATTTAGTGTTATTCATTTGTTGAGTACGGTTGTATTTGTTTCTTTATGAATAGAATCCAACTTGACTTGTCCTACCGACCTCTGTCAGAATGGAGGCACATGCGTAGTCAGTGGCCTGTTTCCATCCTTCATCTTTACCTGCAGGTTAGTGTGCGAAATCCCTGCTTTGGCTTGATTCACTAGCATCCTGGGCATAGATATTTAATAGTACACTGTTCAAATATAACACTGTTAGATAACAAACCATGGCATGTTGGTCATTTTCAAAAGAAAGCATATTTTCATTAATAATTTGCATTCGTAGAGCCTTTTAAACAGTCTCTAAAAATCAAGTTAAAACCAGACTGACTGACAAAGCTTCCAATATTATCCTGACTAACTGACATGTTTTCAAGGCTCATAATTATCCAATGCTTATAAAGAGTGATGTCATTTCTTGAAAATGTGACTAATGTGTGACATCGGAGCAATGTAAACTCTAACATAGTGCGATGAACTGGTTGACAAAATCAAAAGGAATGACGTTAGAGTAGAGGGCGCTATGTCAGTATATCGGTCGAATTTGTGTCAGCTACCATATCTCCATCGGCAATCATATCTCCTAAATGTTTTTTTATTCATTTTATTTCTGTAGCTGTGCAGAATCGTTCTCTGGTGACGTCTGTGACATTTCTGCTCCTACCCCAGGTAATTGAAACATTTTATTCTATCCCAACTATTCTTAATGCCATGTCCTGGGTATGTTTTTATTTCATGGTCAAAATAAACTGTGGAAGAACCACAGCTTTTCGTAGACTTTCTCACACAATCTCACTGCAATTTGAACTTGGGGCAAAAGGAACAAGGTTTTGGGGTTGAAGTACTTGATAGTAGATCTCCCAATTTCTGAAGGTTTTTCTTGGTTGCTTTTAGCCTCTCTCGCCTCCGGAAGCATCGCTCTCATCGTCGTCGGTGTGGTCCTCCTCCTTCTTGCCATCGTCTGTATATTCCTCTGTATGTGCATCGTGATGAGGCGACGTCTGGCGGCGGGTTACTATGGCAACGGACCGTATCGTCAGGACAACCACGGCTTTGATGAGGACTACTACCCACGAAGCAGCCCGGAGCGTAGGCCCCAGCGAGACGTGTACTTCAATGAGAGGTTCAACGCGCCCTCGCAGAGGCCGGGCGACGGCTGGGAGGAGGAGAATAGGATGCGTAGATTACAGCAGATCATGAACCACTCCACCTACCTTAGGGTAAGTACAGCAGGTCAGGGGTTAGCTCTATAGGTTTTTGGGTGGGTGTAGGTTGGAAGGGGTGGGTGTAGGTTGGAAGGGGTGGGTGTGGGTTGGAGGGGGCTGGGTGTGGGCTGGAGGGGCTGGGTGTGGGCTGGAGGGGCTGGGTGTGGGTTGGAGGGGGTGGGTGTGGGCTGGAGGGGGTGGGTGTAGTTTGGAGGGGATATTGTTTAGAAGTGGATATGTCTTGTGGGTCTGTTTTATTTCTGTTGTGTACGAGCAGAAATTGTGGTTATAGAGTTTTTTTCTATGATATTGAAACATCTTATTTGTCTACACCACAGCGAGACCAACAGAGTAGACATGATGACTTTGTCAGGCCCTACATCGCTACGGGAGAGGAAGAACTCCACATTGACAGGGTAAGGCCCCCCAACTAGGATTAACTAGAAGCTAACCGTGCTATATTATCCGTTAATGCGTAGAAGCTCTGAGCTGTATGAGATGATTACAACTCGAGTCAGACTCGAGCCACTGACTAGAGTCTACAGAACTAGATGATTATGAAGTTTGGTTACAGAATGCGATATACCTATATAGTTATTTACATAGAGAGATTGCCAAAGGGCTGAATGCTATAATGAAATGCTATACCAAATTCTGATTTTAACAATGGCCATTTATATCGGTGCTTGACTGCCCCAATTTCTACCTCAGTAATTTTGGCGAGCCTCAAACTTTCTACATCATAAATGAAAAATCACATTTTGCGGTGAAATAAGTAGGTGAAATATAGTGTCCATTTCACCAACGGACACTGACCTTTGCAAACACCTTAGCCACTTACTTAAAGTTCGTAATAAAGCCTTGCAAAATTCAAAACTGTGTTTAAGTAACTTGAATAGGCTTATATCATTCAAAAACTCACGAGTTTGTACGATCAGGTCCTTAAATAGTTTTAGAATGTTGTTTTTAAGGCAGTTTGGGCAGGGATGGAAGCATCGCTGCTTTCTAGTGCAGACTTCTGCTACTTTTCCACTGGGGAATATTAAACAAGCATACATGCTCTTTTTTTTATATTTCTCTTCGCAGGCGGTGAGGGAAAGAGACTTCAGACGGGGTGATCTTCATTCAAGAAGGTATTAGAATCTGTCAACCACCACCGACTCTACAAATGGATAATTGGTCTTAACCCGTAGATCACAGCTGATGTGGATGTTCATGTGTTTGACAACTCAACCTAAAGGATTGTGTAACCCTCTCAAAGAAACAAAACTGACAGGAGAGAACTACGGATGTGAGGCTTATTCTCGAAGGTAAAGACGCGAGGAGATTTGAAGATTACGGAATTGAAATTGGATGGTTTTTTAATTTTTTAGATAAAACATTTTTAATCGCTATATTTATTAAGGAAAAACTACAAAATGTTATTGAGATACTGTCGGGCAAAATTTGTCTCAAAAGATACCCAAAGCGTTGTACAAAGAGCTTTACAATGTGAACAAGTCTTCCATGTCGCCAAATGACAAATTAAATAAATTCAATAAATTGTTATGGTATATATTCCAAGTATTAAAATATAAAAAAAGGTAGATAATGAATTAGAAAACTTTTTACTCATTTTAAATAAACTGAAATATTCATTTTATTTTAAATTGTCAGCATTTTAGTTTTTCATACTGTAAAGATTTACTGTCCTATTTCGGATGGACTTCACTTTGAGAAATATTTTGATCTTGAATCTTGTAGGATTGTGCTTATTGGCTTAAATTAATTTCTTTCTTCGGGGGTGGAGGGAGGGGGTATCTTGGTTTGACAGCTTATAACAAGGGTAAACTTATTATCAGTTCAAGTAAAGATTGGCGTGCAATTGGATAGCATCTCTTCATAAAAACAAGTACAGTTATGTCATTTGACAAGATTTTATTTAGATATTTGACTAAACTTTGACAGTATTTTTAGTATACTGCAAACAATAATAAATATGTTACTGGGAGAGAATATATTGAGCCTTTAACTCCCATCTCAAACCCTCCCCCCCAAAAAACCTAATTTGAACAATAAAAGATATATACCCTAATAGTATAATTTGTCCTTTGGTGAGAGTTCCATGATCAATTGTGTACAATTTGGTTCATGCTTGAATTCGAAAGCCCATGCTACCACCCTTTATTGGTGGACTGCACGAGTTCGAATCCAGAAAACATTTTAAAATTAGAAGCTATATTTGGTAAATAATGTTTGTACCGGTAATATATTTGTACAATATTAACCCTTTTTTGTATTACAATATATATTTTGTAGTCCTTTTATGCTATATTGTACATGGTGATTAGGTTAGATTTATTGTTGATATTTATACTGTACATGTCTACCCTATAAAATAGAGGTTGTTGTTTGGCATTCTGTAATATGAAGTTAGTCTAACCAAAATGGTTCCCCTAGTACAGAACTCAAATAGCGGTGGTTGTTGTTTGGCATTCTGTAATATGAAGTTAGTCTAACCAAAATGGTTCCTCTAGTAGGGCCCACTACGGAACTCTAGAAGTGCCATTTGATTTTGAGATCCTAGGACATCCCAAGATAAATTATCACGGGATGGCATCCTCCAGTGACATTCTCTGCTTAAATGCACTACCATCGCCAAATTTAAGAGAATTTTTACATTAAAGGCCTCGGCAATTTGTCCTGTTTCTGTTTAACTACGATATTGATAAAGCCCGCCATGACGATTTTAACTTGTTTTAACTTGTTAAATTGTTTGTATATAAACGTAATTTTGTATCAATTAATGATAAATACACAGGGTACTTATTACAAATATAATATGTAATATTATAGATGGTAAATAAAAACAGTGGTACTGTTAACTACGATGTGTTGTTTTGTAGAAGATTTGCGAATGACGGCATAGATACGCACGCCTTTCTTACCTGATGTACACATCAAAGTGGACTATGCTTCCTAGCTTGGGGTCAGCTTGCCTACCTCGAAAATCACTCAAATCTATTGCGCACTTCCACAAATGTTGTCTATAATCCTATATAGGCATAATAATTCTAGGCTATAGTCTAACCAGAATACACAATTATTAAGATTTCCAGTTCAAAGATTATCATTGCAAAATTAGAATTAGTATTATTATTATTACCGGTATTTATTCGGCATAATACAACACAATACAACAGTAATGGTAGTCTCAATAAACAAGCAATTATTGAAAATATGACAGTATGCAAAATAAATATGCATAATATTATCAATAATCGGTAAGAATGAACATATACATTTATAAATACAACAAAAACACACAGTCGCAGCACCATGCCAGAAATTGAAAAAGTTAACTAAATAACTGTGACCCACTAGGCCCATTACCGCTGCCTTTACGTGAAAATTGATAGGTAAATAATAATCGAATTCAATTAGTGTGGGGGAATTAGCAAGAGTCAATGAATGGATGTAGGCCTATACATGTATGTATGTAGTATGGTGCTCACAGCAAATATAATGTGTGCTGTAATGTTACGTAAGAACTGCTTTCTTTAGATAGTAAACCCAAGAGAACAGGGGCGAAATCACTAAGTTGATTCAAAGTTGTTTAGGAAGTTTCTAAACGAAAGGCTTGGAAATAATAAGTGAATGGTGTAAACGATTAGTGCGGGCTTAAAGTAAAATATCATCAACGTGGCGCTGTAGTCCAGCTACTCTATCACACAGCGGAGTAAGATTATTTTACTAGTGTGCATTCGTTATCAATTAGATATACTGCCTTGCCACCAGATTCTTCACGTTTTGTCGGAATGTCCTTCAACGTGTCTAAAATCATGACAAGTAAGTACAGTTTTGTTTTGTTAACTCGCTAGACTAGTCATGCAATACAAAAGCCAACATTGTTTTGAAACCGGTGTTGAGTTAACTATAGCTGGACTGCGGAGCTCGCCCGCGGCATGCACCGCGCCGGGGACTACGTGGCGTAAGATTCATCACAATCAAGGTTTACCATACATTCTTACAAAACAAAACCACGAATTTATCAAAAAAAGGTATGACTTCGGGGGTATTAAAGGTACTTCACGATCTCAAATTACGTACTTGCAGTTACAATTTCGTAGTACTACTAGTACTAGTATTACAACAGTAGGTAAGCTTGGGCGATACCATATCGAATATCGCGCGCGGTACTTCCTTTTTTCGGCGATGATGATATCGCGGACTTTTTAAAATATCGAATTATTGCCATATTGCGCCATACAAACAATATCTGCCAAGGTTTTCCCAAGTCTACACAAGACAATTAAAGCAAACAAAAAACAAGTAGGCAGCTAGTCGCATGTTTCACGGAATTCCCGGGCGCGCTGTGTCTATTCAAAGTAGCGACATGTTTGGTGAGTGGAAGTTGCACTGACAAATAAAACTCTTAACGGTATTTTTTCCGTATACATTGAACACGGATTTGGGCGAATTGTTATAGTGGAATCGATAGCTTATTTAATTTG
>JAVCKS010038399.1:0-26825 GCA_032273685.1 Pteraster tesselatus
CGTGTAATGGCGCGAACTGGCGCAAACTGGCGCAACATTTTGGAGCAAGCCGGGTGGCATTTGGCGCACGCCATATGCCACCCAGTTTATTCCACTTGGCGACACATGCCGAGCGGACCTTAATTCGGCGCCACAGCGAGCCACTACGCGCCAATCACATAATCTTTGGCGCGAACTGCCCATGCATGATGAGATGATTCGAGTCTCGAATAAGTCGTACAAGTTTTTTATTCATACATTCCACACACAAAATAACCACGCAACACATATACGTGTTGATGGGCCGGGGTATACTTCACAGTACAAAAAGTACAAAAGGTACAATCTTTGGTATGTTTTAATGCCATCAGATTTTTAACCACCACAACGTTACCCCAACCCCAACCCCAAAAAGTAAAAATATAATCTATATCTTTGGTTTTGAAGTTAACGTACAGTAGAAATACGTCAGCTATAAAGAGATTTAGGGTTGTGCCAGAGTGAGTCTCTTCATTACCACATTCAACTTGTTTGAATTCGTAAAATGTTCAGACAAAGCAAATATAGTTGATTACGATGAACTTTTCATTAGTGTAAAGAACAATAATTATTACAATTATAACACCCGCCACTGGCTGTGCTTCTTTAAAACAAATGATGTAAAAAATGTGTTCCATTAAGAAAAATATGCAAATATTCATGACAGTCAATTTTCTGACGTTCAGACCATTTTAAATTGAAGAGAAACAAATGAAGGAATTTATTTTCTAAAAACAAACGTCTTCACCTTTTTATGCCACAAAATTTTGTGATTTACTAAAAGGGGAAAATTTTCTACATAAAAAACATGACTATACAGGTTTAGAATTTAAAATTATTTCAGTCATTTCAATTCAAACAAGGATTGCAAAAAAATTACCTGTTTTTTTCTCTTTCTTAAAATAAACGTTTAAGAAACGTTTGTTTCGTTGGGACACGTTTAATTCATGGGTTATCCAACTCCCATTTGGTTTATGGGCAGTGGGCACCCCAATTTTAGTGTACTACCATGTAGGCTGTAAATCGTTTTTTTATAAATTATATATATATTGTTTTACGCAAACTCAAAATATGATCGAATTCTCCTGAAACATTGGCAAGAAAAAAAAATAACGACACTTATAGAGAAATAAATATTCTGATATAAAGTATAATACAATGTGTGTACTGGCACACAATTTATGAGAAAAGGAAGGCACACGAAAGGTTTTTGTCATATCTTACATCAGTAACCCAAGCAGTTTGGACAAACGTAGCCCAAGTAGTCCGACAAAATGCGGGGAAAATGCCGGATACCAAGAAAATACAGAACCCTTTATATATTCGGAGACCTGATTTGTGACCTGATTGCCTCAAAATGAAGAGTCACAATATCATATGCATACATACATACATATTGACAAACAGTCAATATATTCGCTGACGCAAGCATACTGCCAGATTTGTTTTGAATTTTTCAATCGGAGTTTGTTTATAGGAAAAATCTGTTACATCTATCGATAATACATTACGAAGAGGAGGTTGTGAGCAGTCACGTTGACAGGGCGGTGAGGCACTGAGCTAGCTTTTCAAAGATGCTAGTCAGTTTACCTATGCCATTCTGGAGCAGCTGTCGATTACTGTCGACCGCGACAAACCTCTGCAGGGAGTTAGTGGTGAGAGTGGTGCAGATTACACGGTGCTGTTCGGTCTGATGACATTGACAACAAAAGAAAACAATAACACTCATACACTGCTCGTGCTCACGAGATACTCTCAGAGAGTTGTTTTAGTCCCTCCTTGAGGATACTGTTTAACAGATTTTGTTCAGCTTGTTGATTAAGGCAGTTTGATAAAAATATATCTATACCAGGTAACTATATGTTGGGCTTCTGGTATTTTGTAAATTGTTATAACAAAATCATTGGACGTGCACAAAGAGCAATATATAAACATGGACGGGGAAAAGCATTCACGGTATGCACTACACAACTAAAAATGGTGTCTGCCGCGGTTGAACCATGGGTAGAACGATTTCCGTCATAGGTGAGAATATCTATTAGTAATATCAAACGAAGATGCAAAATTACATACACTTACAGTGATGAATTTCGCCACAAAGTCGATCACCAACTCACAGAGACTCTGGAATGGGGTATCGTCCTGCATAAGGAAGCCGGTTGGAATTAGGGTTACTCTACAAACAAAACATACAAATAGAAGGAACGTAATTAGAAGAGTCCTAATGAAACAAATAAAACACGTCTAAACAATATCACGCATGGCTGCTTTTTTTTGCTTTTTTTGTTTTGTTTGGAGTCTTAACTATTCAAGCAGGCTGTATGTTGTTTTTGATCTGTACTACTCGCCAATACCATGGCTATTACAACATTTATGCATATGCTTTGCCTTATAATTACTTCTCATAATGCATACAGTCAGTCACGGACATACCTTTGCAATCGCTCTATCAGCTGCCTCAGGAGAGGACAGAGTATACTAAGGCAGGCGTGACAGTCCGGTTTGGTAGGTACAACGGCAGATGTGTCTGTCTCTAAATCGTGAGTAATATGGAGCCCATCGAACACCAAGGCACTGTCAGAATAAAGTACGATTGTATGATTAGATTGAAATATAACTTGGGTGGATTTAATTGCAATTTTATTGTAAAATTCGATTCACAGAAATGTACAGACAAATTAAATCAACACCGTACAAGGAAAATGTGTACAATGAATTCAGCAAACAATAATCACCTTAATTGTAGGGTCTTCAGCCAGATCGCTTCAAAAACCTGAAGAACAATGTCTGCCTCTGAAATGAGACTGGGTGTCAATATTGCTGTCGTTGTGGCCGAGGTTGGCGTGGCCGAGGTTGGCGTGGCCGAGGTTGGCGTGGCCGAGGTTGGCGTGGCCGAGGTTGGCGTGGCCGGGGTGGGCGTGGCCGGGGTGGGCGTGGCCGGGGTGGGCGTGGCCGGGGTGGGCGTGGCCGGGGTGGGCGTGGATGGCATGGCTGAAAGAGGCGTGGTTGAGGCGAACGAGTCTGTGACAGGTGCAAGTGTAGCGGAAGTAGCCGTTGCTGAGGTGGATGCTAAGGGCAATGAGGTTGTGGGTTGATGATATCGACATCGCTTTTTGACTTTTGTCAGTTTTGCCATAGGGTGTTGTAGGCCACCATCATAGCTAGGCATTAGACATAAAGCAAACAAAAACAGATTGGCAACCTTAACACTCTCAAGACCATAGCGGCCTCACAGGCACATGCTCTAGAAAAAATAATTTGGCAATCATATCTCCAAAGTCAGCTAAAGGCTAACATTATATTTAAAGCAATTTCTGATCTCTAAAGGCTAAGGATTGACCCATGATTTGATGTTGTAAAAGCTAGAAACAGCTAAGTGTAGTCAACTGTAGAAAAATACTTTGTCACAGGTACTTCGTTATGAATCTATAATATTTTAGTTTTATGTACTATATTGTGTGATATAGGTAATATTGTTCCAACTAGCCTTTTTCAACTTACCTACTGTGTTGGTGTTCAATAATATTGTTCCAACTTACCTACTTTGTTGGTTTGTGAATCACAGCATGATTTGTCCAACTTACCTACTATGTTGTTTCAGCCTACGGCAAAAAAACAGACTACTGCTGGCCAGCTGATCCACCTGGGCCAATTCCATGACCGGCACTGCATCGAACGAAATGTCCAAAAGAGAACCCCCCAAACAAACAAAAAGAAGAATGCATCATGTTTGCTTTTGCACTGACATGGCTATACTTCACTTGAGGAGGGAGAAAGGGGGAGTGGGAGGTCGAGGGGAAGGGAGGTGGAGGAGAAGGGAGGTGGAGGGGAAGGGAGGTGGAGGGGAAGGGAGGTGGAGGGGAAGGGAGGTGGAGGGGAAGGGAGGTGGAGGGGAAAGGAGGTAGGGGAAAAGTGGTGCAGTTTATTTTTTATAATTTAGCATATATTCACCTGCAGATATCTCTGTAAGTGAGATCAGAAGGCGTTTGTCCTCTCGATTCAGAAACATTCCAAATACAGCCATCCAATGTCTACGGGAAACAATGAGAAGTTCTATTTATTTATCACAAGACACGCTCGATGTGCCACAATTTAGGGGGACACTAGATCCGATACCGTATTTACTCCTAAGCTTGGGCGATATATATTTTTCTATTGTCAAATGAGCAGGGTGATATATATTGCAATACATTTGTTTTTCCAAAAGTCACATTAGGAACACAATTGTGCTGCTCACCAGCGCCTAGTTGACGTACAAAATTGCTATGTTCTTAACTAACTATGTTGCCAAAAAAGGGCGCTATTTGCACAAAAATGTATCACCCACGGCAACTACACTACCATAATTTATGATTTGGGGTGGTGAATCTGTGCAAGCCTGTGCAAGTGATCATTCAAATAATCAAGAAGAGTTTGTTTCTCTTATTATAACTCACTTTACGAAACACTGCAGCAAGTCATCTAGTGACCACGGGGGTTTTATGAAGACAATGTCAGACCTGTAATGAACGGAGATCACACACAATAAACAGTGATACGGTTAAAAGAAAAATACTTCACGAAAATATTTCATACAATTTGTGTACAAGTTTCATCTTGATTCCTCAGAGTGAGCTGGATTCCCAACATACGCAACCCCCGGATAGGGGAGAAGAAGTTACAGAAAGGAAAGCCCCAGGTACTGGGAAAACGTACAAGGTTAGGCACGGACCGAACACCCATTAAATATTTTGGCAGAACGGGATTCGAACTCAGTCGGGACCTACAGTAGTGAAGGCGATGAAAGTACCGCTGCGCCAACTAACCCATCATTAATCATCTCCTCCTGAAGGATAATAATAATACAAATACAGATGGTCTCCCACAAGAAGGACACACAACAAGTAAGTCTGTGCATGGTTACCTGTTCAGATTCGAATTATTACAAACCTACTTACCATAGGTCATTGTAAGCTGACTTCATTTCTGCTTTAAGAACAACGCTTAAACTACAGTGAAGAGCATCCTTCGTATCGGACATCAACTGATCACACTGAAATATAGAAACGAGTGCTAGTACTTGAGTATACATTGTCTTGTCCAAGAACACGGCCATCATGGCAGGCCTCAAACCCCGGACCCCAAGATTGAAAGTCTGACACACTAACCACTAGAACATCTTCATAATTCAACAAGCACAGCAAGTGCGCAGACTTATTAATAAGAAGATGGGTATCACAACCAGAAGGTTTAGCTAATGCTGCGGGAGGACGTACCAGTTCTCTCGATGCCTCGGTTGAGAGTGATGACCTCTCAGAAGCTGGCAGGGCTCGTTCATGAAGTTCATTTGGTGTCTCAGCCATCTGCTCCGGTGGGCAATGCGCCAGGGTCTTGGATAAGTTGCACAGATTGTTTCGGAGGTTCTAGACCACAGTTAAATAATAAAAAATACTCTATCAGATCATTGCCTTTTAAACATCAATAGACAATGTGGTAATGGCAACACGTTTACTTATGCCTGTACACTGAAGTTTTGAGACTTTCTGAAATTGTTAGGACTAAACAGACTTAATTTACTTATGTCTTATATTTATACGTTATATTTCCACTAATGCAATTGCCTAACCTTTGAACCGAAGATGTTAATGCCACTGATGACTGCCTTGCTGCAAAGATGCTTGTCATCACTTACCAATACGACAAAATCCTTACCAACTGTCAGCACAGAAAAAAAAGACAATTCCAGTATTAAAAACCAATAACTTGATTATATTAAACAAATGTATGCAAATGTACAAAATTAAATACAAGGAATACTATCATCTGAGAAAAAACATTGCTTGTCTATTATATTATTCACTATTTACACTACTATTACCAAATAAGATAATTTCACAAGTAATTACAGTAGCCCAATTTTGAAATGAAAATAACACAGAGAACAAAATTTCACACATCAACAAACTTTTTTTCTGGTTTTTCAGACAGCAATGAAGTATCCAATCATCGTTGCACTTTATCTCAAAATCCGGTTCTTCGCTCACCTGCAAAATATCATTTCAACATTCTATATTATATTTCAAGACGAAATCAGTCTACTTCAGACAGTACATCTTTGACAATGCTATTCTATAATACATGCATTTTTTAAATTACCGGTACAAACTGCCTATACAATTTTTGACAAAATGCCCTCTTATATAGTGAATCAAATTGTACAAAAAGTTTACTTTGTTCAATATTTGCCATTTAATTTGCCTGTTTTTATAAGGGAAGGGTTGGTGGTGAAAAAATCCACTTTGACATAGCAACCCTGGCATTCCCAAGTGATTTAAACCTACCTTCCATGGTGGTTCACCCCTGAGCCTAGGGTGGTGGTTCATTAGGCAACTGTGTAGGAACTGTACAGCTTTCTGTGCACTGCCACCCCCTTTGACGGTCTAGCAGAAAGGAACAGTACACGGTGAATAGACTACACATATAGTGATACACATATGGTGTACTAAACGTCTATTTATAGTGGCAGAATCTGGTACACCTGTTAATAGAAGAAGTGGCAGAACCCGGTACACCTGTCACATTGAGAGGAGAATGCTTGTATTACTTACTTTAAGCCCATCCAGTTCTTGCATAACAATCCATGGGATAATAACTATGAGACGACCATTTCCTTTGATATGAAATATATGTACAGAAAGACAATTACTTTCAAGCAAGTACTTCGGAAGATACGAGACAAACGTTAAAATGTTTTATTTTTGTGGCTGGAATCAGCATCTATATTTATGAACAGTTTGATTTGCAGAGGTTGGTTTCAAAACTCTGTTTTTGGTACTCATGAAATATTTCAATGGTTCTTCGTTTGGATTACAAAAAAACAATGCTGTGATAAGTTACCTTCCAAGTTTTCTTTAAGTAAAGGTTTTACAACCTGGAGTTGGTGCATGAGAATATTCGTATCCAGGACAGTGAAAAGACTAAACTGCACAGGAAACAAAATCAAAACACATCAACCACAAAATTAGGAATATTAGTTATCATCAAATCGATAGGATATCGATAAGTAAAATAGTCCCCCGCAAACTCACCCACTGCCAAGTTTACCCCTAACTTAAATGTTGCCTTCTAACAAATTTTAAAGGCTCTGTAAATATAAGGAATGAAAACTTAATTTCCTGGCTAGAAAGAGCACAATACCAGCTTTATTTTGATACATGTTGGGAATTTTTAAGTTTCGGTAAAAAGGTTATCATCAAAAAACAAGGTTACATTATGTGTGCATTTTATAACATAATTTAAATAAAGGTTCTTTTAAGTACGAGAATGTTTAGCTACATCTACAACACAATTTAGGTGGAACCCTGGTTATCAGCACTATGAAACTAGGGGCATGACCACCAGTTTGTGAAATTACAATCAGACATTATGGGCCCTGATACTTACCCCTTTCTGAATACAGTTCGTACTGGAAGACGATGTTTTCGTGGGAACATCAATCTCCATCTGTGATTGGCCGTCATCTTTGGCAATGAGAAAGCTAAGAATTAGGACTGACTTGGGAACTTTAAATGAACAGAATGAAGGGTTATGCCTAAATGTAGCTTAATTAATGTGATCTCACTCTGTAACAATGAGCCACTATTTTGCATGGTTTAATGTATTGTACAATTTTGTTCATCTCTATTTTTCTGACTCTTAGGAAACTTTTTGAAGGCCAGGGGCTGCTGCACAACACTTCTGGGAACAACACTTCTGAGCACAAACTCCCGATAAGCCAGACAAAATCGCTGCTCCGTTTGTTCCTAATGCTTATTGTTAGCCATGAGATTTTAGGGCTCAATACAGGCTACTGTGACATGCCTAATAAAAAAAAACTACAAATTACCTTCTCTGGTCACAGCTTCCACGCTAGAGATTGGAGTGCTGGCTTTTTCATGTTCAGAAGACAAGCTTTTCTTTTGTGTAGATCCGACCGAGGATGATGTTCCCAACAACTGTTTTTTCAACCGTTGGCGAGATCTCCGGCTAGGCTCCTTGGACGACAAACCAACCGCAATCCTTTTGTTGGAGGGCTCAACAGTTTCAAAGGGTTCCTTTGAATTGACAGAAGCACCTCCTTGGGAATATGAGGAATCTTGCAAGGACTCCGCCTCATCAATGATAGTCTTTCGCTTATTCATGTGAGATGATATACTTCTCTCACTGGATGAATCTGTCAACAGATTGGATGCTGACCTACCTCTTCGAACGGCGACCAAACCTTCCTTTGAGTTTGTGCCTCCTCGTTGAGTTGTTAATTTCAACGTGGTGGCAGAACTGGGATTTCGCAGGGACGGTGTTTCTGTCGATACTGGCTGTTTGAGTCGGCGTGTTGCAATCTTTATTACCCTACCAGATTGGGTTTTGATCCTGCTATCCTTGATGACCGACGTTGTCACTGTTTTCAATGGCGGACTGGTTTGTATCTGGTTATTTCTGGTTGTCTGTTTCGTGCTTGACCTTGTAGAAAGTCGTAAGGGCGGCGTCATCCTTGTGGAGCTAGCAATAGGCCCCTCCTCTCTGACTGGAGAATTTGATTTTAATGGCATCTGTGATGAGCCAGGTAGCTTAACAAAATTAGATGGGTTACGTTTAGCAGAAGGAAGAGTGTTGGGGGAACATTTTTGTTTCAACCTTGGGAAAATGGAGCCAGTGTGAGATTGGCGCCACTGGGTTGATTGGGGACTTAGAGGAGGGGATGACTTCGTGGTGTTACCACCGAGATCAGAACTTGTAGAGGATGAACATGATAAGAACTGACCATTAACTGGCATCTCCCAGTGCGACCTTGTAGATACGACTGTTTCCTCATACAGGCCCTGCTTTGCGTTCTTATATTTGACCACCTCGCATTCTCTCATTAGTGCAGGAGTTCTGACGTAGTTATTGATGGGATCCTCAACTAGCTTCTTCTTATTTATTGCGTGAGTCCTCGACTGGACGCTCACGTCTTTTGACACCATCACGCTCGACTGGTTTTGGCATTTCGTATTGGTGGTGGGATTCTGTGAGGCCTTTTGGTGTTGAGATTTGGAAGAGGTCTCTCTGGCTGGAAAGTGCTGAGATGTTAGGACAGACTGCGTAGGATCACTCATATCAGAGATAGTAGACCTTGATGTCTGAGAAGAAGTATCCTGTATAAAAGAAAAAACACATGTAGAGAGTGTGGAATACTTAAACTATTTGCACAGGTCTACTAGTACTAGACAATAACCGGCTTACTTATAGAATACCAGCCACTTCTTATTTGGTGACCCTTGTAATTATAATCATTGTTAAGGGATGTCTGAGTACCAGGATCTTTTTAGAAAAAGGACGTGGTGGCGGGGTATTCTATAGTTACAATAACCAATAGACCTTATCCATAGCAGCCATCTTAGAGGTTATCTTTTGAGATTTTAATTCAGTGACAATGTTGGAACAAAAGGTCCGCTAGTGCATATCCCAACGAAACAAAGGGTTTACCCTCTAAGATGGCCGCTGTGGATAAGGTCTATTGTTATATCATAAAATTAAGAAACTTACACTAGAGACAAGTTCTGGCATGATCCACGTACTGGAGCCAGTCAGTAGGTTAAAGTAGTAGATTCTGTCGGGGTAGGAGTTGGACTGTCTGACCACCCATCCCTCTGGTAGGAGAGGTTTCTGGCTAACAAACCCCATCAATTTGTATAAGCTGTCACCGCCACTAGCTGGGCTGCTGTTGTTACTCATGGTTGGGATGTCAGGATAAAATTATTCCATCAGTCGGCCAGTAAATATCTAAGACAAGGACAAAGAGTGGTACTGTTAACTATCACATTCCCTTAATTTACTTATTTCCTTATTAGTATAATTATTAGCTTGAGAACTTTTTTGAAACTAGGATGAAGTAAGTTAGGGAACAAACTTGAAATTCGTTCCAACCACTTTCGAAACTTGACCTTATCTGTTTGAGACTCAAGGCTTTAGTTGTGCGGATAAGCGATCGAAACAAGATGGCATCGGTCAATATGGGCTTTTATGGGAAAGGTAAAGGGAAGTTCAACATTTCTTCTTGACCTTAATCTTAATTTAAAAAATGAAGAGAAAGTGGTGGTAACATCCATTCTTTTGTAGTTTAACAAGGCAAACAAGGAATAAATGCATTGAAAACAGCAGATAAAGTCCAAATTCTTTCTGACAGTTTTGGTAGTGGTTCATTTGGCCCTTGTGAGTCGGCCTAGGATTACTAACTCAAATAAGTACAAGTAACTAAGACAACTTCTGACATTGATTGACAAGTTCACGGCACCATTTGTCAGGTATTTTTGTTACAAAAATAAAAGGAATATGGTGACCCTAGCGGAAACTCGAGGGCTAGGTGTTTGACGTTAATTACCAAAAACCTGTATGGATACGGGCTTGACTTGGCCTACTTACGTTGCTGTCAAACGCAGTTATTGATGAATTGGTAGGTCCATACCGTGCGTAGCTAGCTCCCCGCGTGTACGTACTGTTGCGCATCATGCATGCCAACCGGATCTAACTTGCAAATTGAAGATGCGCCACCAAGTGGTTAATAATAGATATCGCACGATCAAAATGCACACTTGGCTGACCGTACCCGTACCGACGGCCGCCCACGATCTTGTCTAAGCAACGTCAAACCTCTTCTCTTACGTCGTTGGTTATTGGAATCTCGACTCATTAGTACTACTTATAAGTCTTATTAAGTAGTAGTAAGTAGTACTAGTAGTACTACTGGGAGTACTGGGCCTTCACTGCATGGTCGTCACAAAGATCAAAGCATAAGTCCACAAACTATGTCTATATCATTGATGACTCTGACTCTGTCTTTGAAAGAACGTCTTCTCGCAAGCCCGTGGGGAATCCGTTTTAAGCACGTGTCGGAATTCTTTATTTACAAATAAAAGATTACGATTACGAATACGATAATAGTACGAATAATCGCGAGTATTCTACATAAAGTAAGTATTACAGTAATGATGCATGTACAGGGCAGTCAGCAGGGTGGGTATCAATACCGGACAGGCTACGCCGTTCCAATCCCAGTATACCCGGCTGCCTGACCTGGGCGTGCACACGCACTCGCGGCGAACAATGTCCGCTCATTAATACTGCGTGCATTGAAAATGGTGCAATGGCAGTTTAAATTTAGCAGCATGTTAGGGATTTATTACCGGTAATAGTACAACAGCATTCGTTAATAACCCCTTCAATAATGATTCACCAGTGTCAAATACCTAAGTAGCCTACACCCAGACTCCCGGTATGGAATTTAGTGGAGGTGTATTTTTAGCCTTGCCCTCTTTAGCCTATACTCATGATCAGGTACAGCAGTACAGACATGTATACCTGGGCAAAACACCTGGGTTCAAGTTGTCTAATTCATGGGAAAATAACTTATATACAATTAGGGGATATTTTGCTTCTGATTGGTCAGTACTAATGTTGTGATTCACTATGCATGCACCCTGTGATAACACTAAAATGTACAGAATATTTGCGTATTACACAAGTGATATAACCAGCAGAAATCTACTGGTAAAATATCGCTCAGGAACATTTCCCTGTCACCGGCCAAATGCCTATTATTTTCTAGGTCACAAGACATTGTGTCCGCTATGCCTCCAGCCAAGAAGAAACAAACCCACGCGAACTCTAAATCCAAAGATTTGACGGAGCTCACTGCTGTATCTGACCACTTGTCAAGTTGTATGTGCAAACACATGAATGCGGAGAATGATGACATTACCATAAAACCACACAGTGGCTGGTATGATTACGTCGACTTTGACCCAGCGACAGATGTGGAGAGTGTACTAAAGGAGAAACCCTACATGGAGTGGACACAGGTATGTCCAGTATACCAATGATTTTGATCCCTCTCCAACAGACCTAGGCAAATACTAAAATAATCAACTATGGTATAGACCTTATGCATAGTGGTCATGATCTTGGATAGAGGGCAAACCATGGGCTCTGTTGGGATATGGATGAACAGACCTATTGTTCATTCATTGTCATTAAATTAAATGACAAAAGATAACCTTTAAGATATCCACTGTGCGCGCAGTAAATACTAAATGTAGCAACAAATCGTAGCGTTTTAACAATAGCTCCTTTAATCTAACGTAATTCTTTTGAATTTTGCCAACCTGTTAAACATCTGATACCAGAGTATACATTGCTAATTCGCTGTATTCTCTGACATTACAGTTTGATCACGTGTTGAATGACGTCCTTGTTCATAAACATTGGAAATAAGCGTTCAGATGTGTGTATGTGTGTGTCTGTGTATAACCATGTTGTTGACTAATCTCTGGAAACCTAGGTGTAAAAGGTACTGCTGCATTAATCTTCCTCCAGGTCGCTCGAGGTAAGGTAATGGAAGGAAAGTCACTTCTCTCCGAGTGTCGAGCCTATGTGAGCGACGAGAGTCTCCGCGGCTTCTGGACTGGGCTGATTGTTTGGAAGTGTGATAAAAGAGGCTATGTCCATTGCCCGTTTCCTGGCTGCCGCATCAATGTGAGCGGCGCCGGCGCCACACACACCCTCATGTGCTGCCACTGGAAACGCCAACACGCGCATCCATTCATGTGCAAGCTGTGCGGAGCCAGCTACACCTCAGAAGGTGCCCTCAAAGTTCACTACTTTCGCACCCGGCACAGCCGAGAAGCCACCGAAAAGTTACGAGGGGCAGCACAGTCGAACCTGTCCGTGTACCGGAAAGATGCAATCACACGTTACATTCATGAAGCCCACAAGTTAATGGAATTGATCAGACATTGAGCAGGCCACAGTTTATCACGCCACAATCTATCGGGCTTACAGCTTTTTTGATGATCAGTTACGGTAATTTACAATTTTTGTTGTTTCTGACCTACTGACAACCGAAAATTACAATACAAAGTGTTGCTCCATCTGCTCTTTCCTTTTTAGTTGCATACCTGATTTATACAGTTCATTGGCAATTGACTTGGATTTTTTTGTAAGTGATAATTGGCAGCAATTCCTGTTGTTTGTATCTTAGTTTTCCATTCCGCACAGGAGTATCGACAAAAAGTACCAACATCTTAAAAGAAAAATAAACTTCTGTGCAATTTCTTCTTCGAAAGTGGTGGCTGCAATCATATTTTACCAAGATGGTTCCTAACTTGACATTCTTAGAGTAAAGTCTTTCCGCTGGCTGCAATTTTCTGATTAATATGACTTGTCAGGTTTACTACCTGGTATGGCAGTCAAAATGACCTCGCTGGCTAAATAAAATCCAACGAGAACATTGTGCTGTGACAGAATGGATAGTTTTAATAAACAGTGTGTGCATTATGTGTCGATGTCTACAAAGAAATGTGTAGGTCAAGTTACCATGAACCACTGAGCCTTTGGTTATGTCCTATCAAATATTTGTTAAGTTGTTTGTATGGACCAACAAACAAAAGAGCTGTCCTTACTGAAATCCTGCTTTTAACTGGAGTTTACTGAAATATGTTGGTATTTTACCTATGTGGTGTTTTTCAGACTTAAAATTGTATTTTGTAATTGCTTATATATATTTTGGGGAAGAGTGGGTAGTAAAAAAAACCAACATGTATAGTGCATTGTTTTTCATTAATATTTCTCAAAGTTTTGATGCAATATTAAAAAATTCATTAATTTGTCTAACATGTTGTTTTGTGGGATTAAAATTATGATATATAACAAAATTAGCTCTTTAGATGAGAGTTGAGCCCATCGTTATTCACAATTAACTTCTTGAACTTTTTTGAGTTTGATTCTTTACTAATGTAATTGAAAGAAACTATTAGTTAACAGTACAATGTATGTAAACTGTTTTAAAAGTTATCTGCACATTGTGGGGGTACTGGAGTGCTTAACTGTTCATTTAGATTCATGAAATTACGTACTGGTTTTTTTCTAAATGGCAAATGGATGTGCAATAAGAACTTATTTTGGCTTAAACTTTAGGACTACAGCATTATTAGCAATGTATACTCTGATGACACGTTTTTCAATTGTCGAAACCAAAACAAATGACGGCAGTGTATAGATGACTGTATGATTAAAATGAGCATGCATCCATGGTTTTAACGATACGTCTGTCTGCATTGGATTAATTTTGCCCTGGTCGAGTTATTTTAAGTCAATCGTTCCAAGTGCTAACTTGGTCACACAGTTTTTGAACTATATTCAATCTATTACCAAAATCCTGTGACTGTAATCGCAGAGTATTAAAGTAAAGATCACATAAAGCAAATAGCCTTTCCGACCGGTATGCCATTGTTTCTCAATATCCACTGCCTAATTTATTCTGCCGATATTAAAAGCTAATGTTAAATATTCATAACAACTTTTCATAAAATACAAACATTTATATAAATTTACTAAAATATACATATAACAAATTGCTATGCAAATGTGATTTACATTTGTACTGGATATTTTCTGGCTAAGTGCATAGTTAATAAACATTTGGATATTTTTTTAAACATGACTGCTTTGGACAAAAACTTATACAATTTGCCAACATCTATTCGCATAGCATAATGTCACTGTACATTAAGCGCTGCTGCATGGTAGTGCCGACACTGGGTTGATTGGGGACTTAGAGGAGGGGATGACTTCGTGGTGTTACCACCGAGATCAGAACTTGTAGAGGATGAACATGATAAGAACTGACCATTAACTGGCATCTCCCAGTGCGACCTTGTAGATACGACTGTTTCCTCATACAGGCCCTGCTTTGCGTTCTTATATTTGACCACCTCGCATTCTCTCATTAGTGCAGGAGTTCTGACGTAGTTATTGATGGGATCCTCAACTAGCTTCTTCTTATTTATTGCGTGAGTCCTCGACTGGACGCTCACGTCTTTTGACACCATCACGCTCGACTGGTTTTGGCATTTCGTATTGGTGGTGGGATTCTGTGAGGCCTTTTGGTGTTGAGATTTGGAAGAGGTCTCTCTGGCTGGAAAGTGCTGAGATGTTAGGACAGACTGCGTAGGATCACTCATATCAGAGATAGTAGACCTTGATGTCTGAGAAGAAGTATCCTGTATAAAAGAAAAAACACATGTAGAGAGTGTGGAATACTTAAACTATTTGCACAGGTCTACTAGTACTAGACAATAACCGGCTTACTTATAGAATACCAGCCACTTCTTATTTGGTGACCCTTGTAATTATAATCATTGTTAAGGGATGTCTGAGTACCAGGATCTTTTTAGAAAAAGGACGTGGTGGCGGGGTATTCTATAGTTACAATAACCAATAGACCTTATCCATAGCAGCCATCTTAGAGGTTATCTTTTGAGATTTTAATTCAGTGACAATGTTGGAACAAAAGGTCCGCTAGTGCATATCCCAACGAAACAAAGGGTTTACCCTCTAAGATGGCCGCTGTGGATAAGGTCTATTGTTATATCATAAAATTAAGAAACTTACACTAGAGACAAGTTCTGGCATGATCCACGTACTGGAGCCAGTCAGTAGGTTAAAGTAGTAGATTCTGTCGGGGTAGGAGTTGGACTGTCTGACCACCCATCCCTCTGGTAGGAGAGGTTTCTGGCTAACAAACCCCATCAATTTGTATAAGCTGTCACCGCCACTAGCTGGGCTGCTGTTGTTACTCATGGTTGGGATGTCAGGATAAAATTATTCCATCAGTCGGCCAGTAAATATCTAAGACAAGGACAAAGAGTGGTACTGTTAACTATCACATTCCCTTAATTTACTTATTTCCTTATTAGTATAATTATTAGCTTGAGAACTTTTTTGAAACTAGGATGAAGTAAGTTAGGGAACAAACTTGAAATTCGTTCCAACCACTTTCGAAACTTGACCTTATCTGTTTGAGACTCAAGGCTTTAGTTGTGCGGATAAGCGATCGAAACAAGATGGCATCGGTCAATATGGGCTTTTATGGGAAAGGTAAAGGGAAGTTCAACATTTCTTCTTGACCTTAATCTTAATTTAAAAAATGAAGAGAAAGTGGTGGTAACATCCATTCTTTTGTAGTTTAACAAGGCAAACAAGGAATAAATGCATTGAAAACAGCAGATAAAGTCCAAATTCTTTCTGACAGTTTTGGTAGTGGTTCATTTGGCCCTTGTGAGTCGGCCTAGGATTACTAACTCAAATAAGTACAAGTAACTAAGACAACTTCTGACATTGATTGACAAGTTCACGGCACCATTTGTCAGGTATTTTTGTTACAAAAATAAAAGGAATATGGTGACCCTAGCGGAAACTCGAGGGCTAGGTGTTTGACGTTAATTACCAAAAACCTGTATGGATACGGGCTTGACTTGGCCTACTTACGTTGCTGTCAAACGCAGTTATTGATGAATTGGTAGGTCCATACCGTGCGTAGCTAGCTCCCCGCGTGTACGTACTGTTGCGCATCATGCATGCCAACCGGATCTAACTTGCAAATTGAAGATGCGCCACCAAGTGGTTAATAATAGATATCGCACGATCAAAATGCACACTTGGCTGACCGTACCCGTACCGACGGCCGCCCACGATCTTGTCTAAGCAACGTCAAACCTCTTCTCTTACGTCGTTGGTTATTGGAATCTCGACTCATTAGTACTACTTATAAGTCTTATTAAGTAGTAGTAAGTAGTACTAGTAGTACTACTGGGAGTACTGGGCCTTCACTGCATGGTCGTCACAAAGATCAAAGCATAAGTCCACAAACTATGTCTATATCATTGATGACTCTGACTCTGTCTTTGAAAGAACGTCTTCTCGCAAGCCCGTGGGGAATCCGTTTTAAGCACGTGTCGGAATTCTTTATTTACAAATAAAAGATTACGATTACGAATACGATAATAGTACGAATAATCGCGAGTATTCTACATAAAGTAAGTATTACAGTAATGATGCATGTACAGGGCAGTCAGCAGGGTGGGTATCAATACCGGACAGGCTACGCCGTTCCAATCCCAGTATACCCGGCTGCCTGACCTGGGCGTGCACACGCACTCGCGGCGAACAATGTCCGCTCATTAATACTGCGTGCATTGAAAATGGTGCAATGGCAGTTTAAATTTAGCAGCATGTTAGGGATTTATTACCGGTAATAGTACAACAGCATTCGTTAATAACCCCTTCAATAATGATTCACCAGTGTCAAATACCTAAGTAGCCTACACCCAGACTCCCGGTATGGAATTTAGTGGAGGTGTATTTTTAGCCTTGCCCTCTTTAGCCTATACTCATGATCAGGTACAGCAGTACAGACATGTATACCTGGGCAAAACACCTGGGTTCAAGTTGTCTAATTCATGGGAAAATAACTTATATACAATTAGGGGATATTTTGCTTCTGATTGGTCAGTACTAATGTTGTGATTCACTATGCATGCACCCTGTGATAACACTAAAATGTACAGAATATTTGCGTATTACACAAGTGATATAACCAGCAGAAATCTACTGGTAAAATATCGCTCAGGAACATTTCCCTGTCACCGGCCAAATGCCTATTATTTTCTAGGTCACAAGACATTGTGTCCGCTATGCCTCCAGCCAAGAAGAAACAAACCCACGCGAACTCTAAATCCAAAGATTTGACGGAGCTCACTGCTGTATCTGACCACTTGTCAAGTTGTATGTGCAAACACATGAATGCGGAGAATGATGACATTACCATAAAACCACACAGTGGCTGGTATGATTACGTCGACTTTGACCCAGCGACAGATGTGGAGAGTGTACTAAAGGAGAAACCCTACATGGAGTGGACACAGGTATGTCCAGTATACCAATGATTTTGATCCCTCTCCAACAGACCTAGGCAAATACTAAAATAATCAACTATGGTATAGACCTTATGCATAGTGGTCATGATCTTGGATAGAGGGCAAACCATGGGCTCTGTTGGGATATGGATGAACAGACCTATTGTTCATTCATTGTCATTAAATTAAATGACAAAAGATAACCTTTAAGATATCCACTGTGCGCGCAGTAAATACTAAATGTAGCAACAAATCGTAGCGTTTTAACAATAGCTCCTTTAATCTAACGTAATTCTTTTGAATTTTGCCAACCTGTTAAACATCTGATACCAGAGTATACATTGCTAATTCGCTGTATTCTCTGACATTACAGTTTGATCACGTGTTGAATGACGTCCTTGTTCATAAACATTGGAAATAAGCGTTCAGATGTGTGTATGTGTGTGTCTGTGTATAACCATGTTGTTGACTAATCTCTGGAAACCTAGGTGTAAAAGGTACTGCTGCATTAATCTTCCTCCAGGTCGCTCGAGGTAAGGTAATGGAAGGAAAGTCACTTCTCTCCGAGTGTCGAGCCTATGTGAGCGACGAGAGTCTCCGCGGCTTCTGGACTGGGCTGATTGTTTGGAAGTGTGATAAAAGAGGCTATGTCCATTGCCCGTTTCCTGGCTGCCGCATCAATGTGAGCGGCGCCGGCGCCACACACACCCTCATGTGCTGCCACTGGAAACGCCAACACGCGCATCCATTCATGTGCAAGCTGTGCGGAGCCAGCTACACCTCAGAAGGTGCCCTCAAAGTTCACTACTTTCGCACCCGGCACAGCCGAGAAGCCACCGAAAAGTTACGAGGGGCAGCACAGTCGAACCTGTCCGTGTACCGGAAAGATGCAATCACACGTTACATTCATGAAGCCCACAAGTTAATGGAATTGATCAGACATTGAGCAGGCCACAGTTTATCACGCCACAATCTATCGGGCTTACAGCTTTTTTGATGATCAGTTACGGTAATTTACAATTTTTGTTGTTTCTGACCTACTGACAACCGAAAATTACAATACAAAGTGTTGCTCCATCTGCTCTTTCCTTTTTAGTTGCATACCTGATTTATACAGTTCATTGGCAATTGACTTGGATTTTTTTGTAAGTGATAATTGGCAGCAATTCCTGTTGTTTGTATCTTAGTTTTCCATTCCGCACAGGAGTATCGACAAAAAGTACCAACATCTTAAAAGAAAAATAAACTTCTGTGCAATTTCTTCTTCGAAAGTGGTGGCTGCAATCATATTTTACCAAGATGGTTCCTAACTTGACATTCTTAGAGTAAAGTCTTTCCGCTGGCTGCAATTTTCTGATTAATATGACTTGTCAGGTTTACTACCTGGTATGGCAGTCAAAATGACCTCGCTGGCTAAATAAAATCCAACGAGAACATTGTGCTGTGACAGAATGGATAGTTTTAATAAACAGTGTGTGCATTATGTGTCGATGTCTACAAAGAAATGTGTAGGTCAAGTTACCATGAACCACTGAGCCTTTGGTTATGTCCTATCAAATATTTGTTAAGTTGTTTGTATGGACCAACAAACAAAAGAGCTGTCCTTACTGAAATCCTGCTTTTAACTGGAGTTTACTGAAATATGTTGGTATTTTACCTATGTGGTGTTTTTCAGACTTAAAATTGTATTTTGTAATTGCTTATATATATTTTGGGGAAGAGTGGGTAGTAAAAAAAACCAACATGTATAGTGCATTGTTTTTCATTAATATTTCTCAAAGTTTTGATGCAATATTAAAAAATTCATTAATTTGTCTAACATGTTGTTTTGTGGGATTAAAATTATGATATATAACAAAATTAGCTCTTTAGATGAGAGTTGAGCCCATCGTTATTCACAATTAACTTCTTGAACTTTTTTGAGTTTGATTCTTTACTAATGTAATTGAAAGAAACTATTAGTTAACAGTACAATGTATGTAAACTGTTTTAAAAGTTATCTGCACATTGTGGGGGTACTGGAGTGCTTAACTGTTCATTTAGATTCATGAAATTACGTACTGGTTTTTTTCTAAATGGCAAATGGATGTGCAATAAGAACTTATTTTGGCTTAAACTTTAGGACTACAGCATTATTAGCAATGTATACTCTGATGACACGTTTTTCAATTGTCGAAACCAAAACAAATGACGGCAGTGTATAGATGACTGTATGATTAAAATGAGCATGCATCCATGGTTTTAACGATACGTCTGTCTGCATTGGATTAATTTTGCCCTGGTCGAGTTATTTTAAGTCAATCGTTCCAAGTGCTAACTTGGTCACACAGTTTTTGAACTATATTCAATCTATTACCAAAATCCTGTGACTGTAATCGCAGAGTATTAAAGTAAAGATCACATAAAGCAAATAGCCTTTCCGACCGGTATGCCATTGTTTCTCAATATCCACTGCCTAATTTATTCTGCCGATATTAAAAGCTAATGTTAAATATTCATAACAACTTTTCATAAAATACAAACATTTATATAAATTTACTAAAATATACATATAACAAATTGCTATGCAAATGTGATTTACATTTGTACTGGATATTTTCTGGCTAAGTGCATAGTTAATAAACATTTGGATATTTTTTTAAACATGACTGCTTTGGACAAAAACTTATACAATTTGCCAACATCTATTCGCATAGCATAATGTCACTGTACATTAAGCGCTGCTGCATGGTAGTGCCGACACTGCCAAAGTTGGTGCAGTCAGCGATGAAACCAGCGCCGATACCAGTTTTTACTGTCTTTGGCAATAGTTTCCCATGATTTTTGGTTTAGGGTGAAGTTGGTTAGATGCCTCTCAACACATCGTTACAAATATGTATTAAAAATCAAGACATTTTACAACAATCTAAGATGTCCCTGCCAACTCCACATTAATGGGCATCATTAGCATAACACACACACATTTTATACAGAAAAGGTTGTTGAATAACTGAAAACCAGATAATGTATTGCTTTAATTGCTTCGTTCACTACTTTGGAGGTGCGAAGTACATGCTGACCTTGTAAAGCTTGTTTAGCTGCAGCTCGAAAGCTCTAGTATTCATACTGTTATGGAATCTTGCATGACCATGTGTAAACTTGGGATAGTCACTTCATGCTACAGAAACCAGAGCTAAGCCCCGGCCTAATGAGCCACTAGGCCTGTGACAAAAACTTTGTTCAGAAAAGTGCCCAACGTCCTTCAGTCATCAGTATCCAGCCTCCTTGCAATAACTGCCTGCCTAATCATCTTGGGCCTGCACAGTCGTCTATTATTTCCCCCCTGCATGGCCATTGGGGGTGCTGTCCTGCGAGCACCCAACACTGCCGCTTTCTTCAGATTGCACTCGCACAAATCAACCAGAGCGCAGACTTTCTCCACGAGGGCGCCTCCACCGAATTTCCGTTTCGCCAATACGAAGAAGGCCTCTAGGAAAGCTCCAAAACACATGCCGGCACCGGTCCCCTCTGGGAAGTCCAGGTTCCAGCGCCGGGTAATGTCGATGTACATTATATCGATGCCTGCCATGGTAGTGCCATTAGTGCACAGTTTACACTTCCTGTGACAGAAGTTAAAAAAAAATTAACATTATTACAGAGATGAGTGGTAGTTTTAATCAGACTAGTATTCCTTTGGTAAAAACTTATTGCTGTTCACACTCAGGTTAACATTAATAGGTCAGTGAAAGTACCAACTGGGCCCAGTCAAGCACCTGACAGGTTGTTCGCTTTTGACTCAAGCCAATATAAAGTCCAATGGGATTGTGGTTAAAACAAGCTACAATACTGTGCTAATAACCAGACCCTAGTATTTGTTACACACTGTTCCTGTAGGAGGGCACTTTCTCCACAGAAGCAACTATCACGCATGAATCTGAGTAATAGCAGACTAAGGTCTTAAATACATGTACATTCATTGGCCAATGGCATACTATCAAGAAAGTGTTGTACTGGTATTTTTGTTGCAGTGCTAAAGGTAACCAGTATAGATTCGAACCATACTCGGGCCAAAACACTTTTTTCTTTACCCATTGATGTTCAAGAAGCGTTTCAACCAATCTTCTAACATAAAATTAGGATTGTTACCTGCTGAACATCCTGAACCCAGTTGCACCCATTCTATGTGCGCCCTTGATGCCCAAGAAGTGATTGAACAATGTAGCCACTTGTTCCATAACCCTGAGGTGACCATAGCGTTCTCCAAACTGTCTTGGCCATATCTCTTCCAGACATGAATTTTCGTTGGCAGTTTCCAGTCCTATTTCTTCTTCATCGTGTTGCCTGTTATATGTTGATGGGATTGAACTATGGAACTGCACGGCAGGGTCGCCAAACAAAGTAGTTTGTGTGGGCCTGGCGGTTAGCAAAGAAAAGCTATGTTATTTTTTACAGCTGAGCTATGAATTATTTCTTCAGATAATTCATAAATACATCGTACAAGAGGTTTCCCATGAAACCAGGAAAATAGGTTTACAAATCTGGCAAAACAAACCAAACTTAAGGCTCTGTACATACCTTGATTTTGCCTCCTTGCCGAATCTTCCGAATCTAGGTCTAAGTAACTTCAAAAGATCCTTAACCAGCGGAATCTTAATTTCCTCATCCACTGGGCTCGGCTGTGACTCAAAGATGCCCTGTGACACCTCATGCTCATAGTCAAGACGGAGACTAGGATTGGCATTAACCTCCAGGAGGATAGGTTTGAGCGACTCCGTAATGAGGATGTCAAATCCCAAAATCTGGATGAGAACAGGAGATATGGTTAATCATTTCACTGCCATTGGTGAGTATACTCACATGAGGGCAGTAGAATTTAAAAACAAATTGTGTAGAATACAAATATTGCAGCACCCAATTCTGTCATTGGGCGGGACCAAGTTGTTTCCTTTTTGAAAGCCATAACTTTCCCTGAAAAACAGGTTAGCCATGGAAATTGAAGTATGATGTTTTTCTGTCCCCCCCCCCACCCCTCACACAACTGCCACTTTAATAATTAGTGTAATTATAAAGTGACATCAATATGATGTCACAAGAAATGCCAACTACTAGGGTTCAGGGTCTTACCCGTACCCAAAAAATGCGACATCATGTGACACACCAGGCTGGTGTATAAAGACTGCCAATGGATATATTTATTGTACCTGAAAGCACGATGGTGCTGGTTTCCGCGATGGCATCTCGGACTCCAGCTCCACAATGAGATCAGGAAGCATGGCTGTAATTGTCTTCACCACAATGGCCCCAATCGCCGCCCACAACCCAACAGTGTCATACCCACGAGCTGCCAATGCTGCTAAAGTACTAGACATCGTCCGCTTGCTACCTCTGTCTGTGCTATCCGTACGAATGAATGCGTCGTTCTTCTTGTTGAGTGAGTAGTTCGTCAAGTGCATGAAAATTTTGTGGATGTTGCGAGTACTGGGCGGTTGGTACTTCATCGTACAGAAACGTGCCATTCCCTCATGGCAAATGTGGACCTGAAGTGGCTGGATAGACACCAGCACCACGTAAACCCTCAGGTCGAATTTGGTGCATTCTAGGAGCAGTGGACGGGCAATATATTCCTGGACGACGGCACGGCGGACCAGACCAACAGCACCCACCTGGTGAGGGCTGGTTATCAGGTAGATTCCATCACCCTGGGAGCCTTCGTCGGGTTTGACAATATACACAGGTTTGCAGTGAGGGTGCTGCTGTTGCACCTCGGCAACATGTGCGCAGAAATGATGGAACTGGTCGGGCAGAAGCCACGTAGGGGGATAGAAGTCGTACTCCGCTGGGAAGAGTTCGTGCATCTGATGAAGAAGTTTGCTTAGTTGAGCTTTACGTACAAGTTCGAGGAGGCCTAAAAATATGTACAACAAATTAACTTATTACTTTTAGACAAGTGATATGACAGCAGAATAACTGTCATAACCAATACCCCACACATAATCTTTCGTGTCATGGTATGACTTCTCAGGTTTAGTTACTTTGCAGGAACAAAGTAAGGAAGATTTTTTACAAAAAAATTATTAATTATAAGGTAAAACCTGAATGTCCTAAATATGAAATTTAAATGACCTGAGTGAAATTGCTACTGCTAGACTGGTGTACCAATCAAATATTCATTACAGCTAAGGTAAAACACTGTCTGTATCCAGTCCAGAGGTCCAGTATTATTAGGTAATTTTACTTTGACCCTACGCCATCCTACATAAATTCAAACACAATATGGTTATATAATTTCAAAGGAATTTGAATAATTATGACCTTTCACTACGTGTGAACATGACATAACCTGGAAATTTGTTGACCATTCCAGCCTCAATATTCTCGTTGTCATTGAAGGAGGTACCATGCCAGTGGAGATCGCACAAGGTCTTACGAGCACCACAAACCTGCATGTCAACAAATACATATGAATTATGAGTATAATTTGAATCCAACTAAGGTTTATTACATGAATCACTCAATTCCTTTTCGGGCTTAAAATTTTAATTTGCACTGTCGGTTTAATTTTTGTTCACAATCACATTACCTCTCGCCATCGCCAACCAAGCTCTTGCAAGCTTATTCTTAAAACCTCTGCTCCAGATTTTGCCTTCGACAATTCCACAGTAAGACAAGGTCTAGACTTCTGCCGTTTCGTTTTGGATTTCGTACATTTTTTCTCCCCAACCGGTTTCTGATACGGACTGCAATAGGTCGATGAAACACTCGGACACAGTAGAGCAGGCCGGTTTTTCGCATGTTCACTATATATTACAACTCTATGGTTTTTCGGCGGCGGCGGCGGCGGCGGTGTTGCGCTGTGCTTGGCGACCATCCACTCAGACGACGGCTCCGGTAGTAACGACCCCTCGCCGGTGCGCACTGACACGGTCACGGGCAATCCCTCGATTTTGTTGCTTGGAACAATCAGCGTTTCTGTCTTTTCAATCGATTCCAGCCTTACTTCAGAATTGTTCCGGCTTTCTGTAATATTTACATTCATTTTCATATTTTTTTTATGCCTAACTAATTGTCATCATGTACTCATCAACTTCTTAAAAAGTTCAACCCAAAAGTCAAAACAAAGTACCTAAGTAGTAAGTAGGCGACCTAAACCAATGGCCTAAACGTATCAGTCAATTTTGTTTTCGCTTGTTGTCATTAATTGGGTCCGGGTACTAGACTTTTACAAAGAAGCTAGTACAGTATGGCCGGCCGGAAAGTACACTGTACTGGTATACGACAAAACCACAAATGTATAGAACGCCGAATCTGCCCAAATAACTTATTAGAACCATCTTTAATTGCCAGCATTTTCCGACATGGCGTCAGGATCGCGCCGGCTAGCAGTCAGTGTGCTCACGTCAAAGGAAATCTTCAACATATTTTTGTCATTTAATAGCAACAAACGTTGCTTTGATGTGTTATTTTGTTTTATAAATATATCTGAAAACAGTTCATTTTTAATATGCGACGATGTTGAATAATACTTTATAATAGGCCTAAAATTATCGGCGGGTTGGAAGAACAGTAGCTCAGCAGGGTCAGCTACCATAACATAATTATGGACAGTTGGTTTGCTCGACCGCCAGTGCTCGACCTGCAACACCAGTGCTCGACACAGTATACATTGTGTACGTGGTGGTACTATGGTTCAATAACAACTATCTTGCAGGTCCAGCGTCTATCAACCGCCAAATAAAGCTGCATATATCCAATCGAATCACGACCTAGCTCACTAGTGACCAATCGCGTTCCACGGTTTCCACTTTCCACCTGCGATAAACAAAAACTCCCCTGATACCGAGGTACTGCCAGCGAGACTTTAGACTATCCGCACTTCAAAATATAGTTCTACATTGTTACTTAGTTGAATGGTACGTGGATAGATACGTATGTGTGATTCGGCTGCTGGCGCCGGGCGGTCATTTTGACTTAATCTTTTGCACAGAAGAACATAATAATTACCGTAAGTCTCTATTGTGCAAGCTCGTTGATTAAGCCAAAATGATATGAACATTATAACATTATAGTGAAAGTGTGGAACTTTTAATACCCTGGAAGTTTTATCTGGACATGTCAGACTGATTTTCTGTATCAACGAGGTTATATTGCTGGAACTGGAGAACATGTAGTTTGATTGAAACTGAACAGAAAACGGAAAACTGGATATATCGGAGGATGAACCTCGACATTTTGGATGCATGGATAAACTTAACACGTCGGACAATTTATCTGCCGGAAAAGGGGTCTGGCCATTTTCTGTCAATAAAGGTAAAATGATTTTATAATTGGCCAATGCGACGGTATGCAAGGTCCACGAGCCTTCGACTTTGGGGCTGCGACTAGGATTTCTTGCGTTAGAATTTAATCTGCTGGTTGACACAGTTTTCAACCTTCACTATTGTATTTACCTATGGGTATGTCGTAGATGCCGGTGAATATTATAGATTTGACAAAGCAGTCAGGTCGGCGACGGACCAAATAAAAGGAAATCACACATGTCCTTCTGGTATCTGCATGACCAGTCCGGGCCTGCATAGACCCTTATTATTATGTTTATGTTTGTAGCACCCTCTTCTCTCCCCCCCTCTCTTATCTACCCCCTCTCTTCTCTTACTCCCTCCTCCCTTCCTCCTCCCTTCCCCACTCATCCCTTCCCCACTCCTCCCTTTCCCACTCCTCCCTTCCCCACCCATCTCTTCCCCACCCCTCCCTTCCCCACCCATCCCTTCCCCACCCCTCTCTTCCCCACCCCTCCCTTCCCCACCCCTCCCTTCCCACTCTTCCCTTCCCCTCCCTTCCCACCCTTCCCTTCCCACCCATTCCTTCTCCGCCCTTTCCCACCCTTGCCCACTCTTTCGCACCCTTCCCTTCACCGCCCTTCCCTTCACTACCCTTCCCTTCCCCACCCTTCTCTTCACCACTCTTCCCTTTGGCACCCTTCCCTTTCCCACCCTTCCCTTTCCCACCCTTCCCTTTTCCCACCCTTCCCTTTCCCCACCCTTCCCTTCCCCACCCTTTCCTTCCCTTCTCTTCCCTTCCCCA
>JAVCKS010038400.1:0-11400 GCA_032273685.1 Pteraster tesselatus
AAAATTAACCCTGACCATCGTGTTGGACCGTCTCTAGTCATGCTCGCTCTGCTCTATGCTCTGACTGCTTTGTACCGTCGTTTCACCCGGAGGGTAATAAATAACCATTTACTTGAATGAGCCCATTACAAAAGGTTCTTCACTTTTCTCACTCAAACTGCCCCAAATTCGTCCTATATAGTCACTCTGGTTGAAATCGTTGCTCTTTTATATTATTTTCGTGTTAACTCAGGGACTAACACATTTTTAAAGACACTATCCGAAGTTGAAACCGTTGTTTATTTATTTTATTTATTTTATTAATTTGTCCATGAAAACACAGAAATATTTATCATAATGGGCATGATGTTCTTTAGTATAGGTGCAGTTATAGGCTAGTCGCGGTAGTTTGACATAGAAATAACAAATAATCTTTTTTGAAAAATAAAAAATAATTTTAATGAATAATAAAATATCAATGGATTCGCGGTAGTTTATTTTGACATAAAAATAAGCAAAAATCTTGTTTGAAGAAAAACGATCGAAAGATTAGTACGTCTTTGGATTCAAAGTCGCCACGCTGTGATTATAAATCTATAGTTTATCCCACTTGGAAAACATTGGCTCATGGAAATTTGCTGTAAACACATTATACTGTACTATACCTACCCCCTCCGCTCCCTAGATACTGACCCCGGTAACCGCGTTCTAAACACACCCATAATGCTAATTTTTCTGTACCTTTCATGGGGGAAGAATAGGCGTCCAGTCTGCTACATTTTTACTTCCCCGATATATTTTTCTGAATAAATGAATAAATTATATCACTCCGAGGGGGCGGGGAGGAGGGTTGTGGGTAAAGTTGTGGGAAAGGAGCTGGGGTGATGTAGTGCATTATAAACTTAGCAAAAAGTTTCTAGACACTAAGAATATTTTATATATTTCCAATAAATAGTTTTTAGACTATAGAATGTTAGTTGTTACATACCAAATGAAAGGTCTACATGGCATAAATATTGGAGACACTTTTCGTTACATATGAATGATCACAGACCGTCAATAACAGAGTAGGGTCTACAACAAAAACTGCAAACAGCACATGGATATATGGCCCGCATGCTCACCGGACATGAATCCGATTGAACGGTGAGATCAATTGGGCGGGCGATGAATCATCGCATTCAAGCCGAAGACACGCTACGTGATATTGCCTGTTACCTTCGAGAAGAATATGACAACATTCCTCAGGAGAGAATCCGTCGTCTTGTCAACAGTATGTGCCATCGCTGTGCAGCATTGATTCAGACCCAGGGTGGACCCCCGAGGTACTAAGCTGTTCATTCATTGTGATGTCTGACAAGCTACTGTAGTCATTGTTTGTGTTGATTATTTAAATGTTACTAAATGATTTATTGTGATAATCTTCTTGGCCGCCCTGAGTAGATTTATGCGGGAAAGCGACATGCGTGAACAACCCTGGTAAATACAGTTTCTGAGCGGAAAGAGGCAATTATTATGGATATTACTAGATCGATATTATTTTTCAGTTTATGTTCATAAACTAAAACAGAACGTGTATATTCATCCTAAAAAACGCCGTCATTTCCACCGCGGAATTGCGCACACCTGGAACGGTACTGGGGCCAGCGTTATACCAAGGATAGCCTTAAGGCTGAGAGAAGGGGCGCCCTCTGGTTTCTTGATGGTAAACTGATGCAGGAGGTAGGTGAAGAAGATGAAAAGCTCCGTCTTAGCAAGTCGCTCTCCAAGACAAATCCGACGACCTAAAAAAACAAGAAAACGTATTCAATTAATTGCAGATGTTAATCAAAGTACAAAAAGCAATTTTTGACAAATCGCTATACCGAACTGCAGGAATGACCCCAAATCGAATGTCAGAATGTATGTTTAGTCTTCGTTCTTTTTGTTTCTCAAATATTTATCTTGATTTACAGAAAGGGACAATCTCACGTGATATCAGTTTTTAAGCTGATCACACGGTATCATAGGCCTTTTTTTTCGAAGTTTTGCATGAGGTATGTTTGCTCGCCCGGCGGTTCAACTCTTGTCTGGCATTTTGTAAAGTTGGGCCTTTTCTGATTTGGGTTGAAAGAATCAACCCCTTTTACGGGCTTTCCTGAAAATGTTGCTCCTTTTTAAAGGATACATCTGACACCCAAACAGGACTTATTAAACAGGGCAATAAATATCTAAGGTGATTGACACATCAAGTCCTAGATAATGCTACTGTGGCTACTACCTTGTAAATATCTGAGATAAGAGGTTTAGATAGGAATTCTTGAGAAACCTGCTAGAGAATTATTGTTTTGAAAATCTATGTTTTTTTTAACTGCCCTTAGTCTTGGTTTCACGGTCCGTGAAACAAGCGTACTGTTGTTCTTTTTTCAATTTTTCTTTTTTCAAACAAAAAATTAAACAAGCGTACCCTTTTCCCTTTTTCAATTTTGCTTTTGAAATAAAAAGTGATAAATTACTTTAATTAATTATGTTCTCTTTATCAGTTTACGCATAAGTATATAGCAAACATCGTCGACGTAACCAACGTCTGTGGTCTCTTTTGAAATTGAGCATTAAAATAACACAGACACCAATCAAGACACGTTTTACACTATTGAAAGACGAATCACAAATCGGTCTGCAATCACTGTGCGACTGTTCACCAGACGTAAAAGGAAAAACGGTAAAAGGAAAAGGGTTTTGGGAAACCCCCTTTCCGGATCCAGTTAGAGAGCTTTGCGTTCGGACTTTTTAGTCGGCTCATTGGCGATGACCGAGCTATACTAGTCGCCGACCGCGGCTAGGCTGGTTCCATGTATATAGACGTACGTACAGACATGTCTGGGTACCATGCGTCCAGCTTGGTGGAAACCGCGATTCGTTTAAATAATATATCACGTGTTCGCCCAGAAATCACCACACGCATTCCTTAATCTTACTGTGACTTACCCGTACTGAAAGGAATCAACTGTTCTGGTTTTACTACATTCAAATCTTTGTCCAAAAATCTCTCAGGTTTGAAGGTATTTGGTTCTGGAAACAGTTCCGGGTCAATATTGAGAGCCCAGTGGTTGGCAACAACCAAGCACCCTTTCGGTATTACATATCCCATGAGATCAGTATCAACTGCAGCCTTGTGGGGCAGTCCCAAGGGGACAATGTTACCAAGTCTCTGAAGTTCCAGGATAACAGCTTCTGAGTACGGTAGTTGCGGCCGGTCAGACATCTGAGGCAATCTGTTCCGACCTACAACGGCGTCTAGTTCTTCCTGAACTTTTTCCTGAATCTCCGGGTGCAGCATCATGTAGAGCATCCCCCAGCGGAGAGTGCTGGCTGTAGTCTCCGTTCCAGCCACGAACAGGTCTGCCACGACAATAACGAGATTTGCCACGCTGAGAGTGGTCGGGACGTTTTTCGCCGTCCTATTGCTCAGTTCCCGTAAGTAGACGTCCATCAAGTCGCGCGATTCCTCCACCAGGGGACAGTATTCCTGGTGTTTCTTAACGACATCCCTGACGAAATCAATGACAAATTTCATCGTGGAGGTCATCTCTCTTACGCTGGGTAGAAAGCCGAGTCTGTTGACGAAAGGAAGGAACTGCATGGCCGCCCCCGCGCCTATCAGCTCCATGCTCCGCTCCATCGATGCTAGAACTCTCTGAAATATGGGATCATCGTACTCGTAACGCTGCCCAAGCACTACCGAGGAGATCACGTTGGCTACCGCGTTATCGAAAAGGTGCACGGGGTTGAAGGCTTGCTCATTTAATTTCTTGATGGCGTGAACAAGGCAGCCAGCCTCTGTGGCTATCTGATCCTCGAAGCGTTTCTTGCCCACACCAAAATTCTTGAACACCGTCAAGATAAGTTTTCGTTGTTCCTTCCACGTTTCACCAGAGGAAGAAGCCACACCTTAGATGGAAAGTACAACAAAAACAATGCGCTTTTCTTAAAACAAAAGAAGAATTATAATTATATTAATGTTTATCAAAACAATTTAGACAAGTATGTACACTCTCTACTTGATAACTGTATTTATATATATATGATACGTTGCAAACATTTCCTCAAATCGGTAGTATGTTCTCTCTCGCGGTTACCGATAATAGATTTTTTTATAAACGAGTTTCTATAACTGCAATGACAGAAATGTAATCATAAAATACACGTACTCAGTACATAGCAATGTATAATGACTTAGGGAGAATTTTGTTTTCTTTGCATGAAATCTACTTTGCTGAAAATGTCAACACAAGGGCAAAGCTATAGACAATTGTTTGTTAGGGGGTTAAGTAAAATTAAAGCCATACCCCCCCCCCCCCCCCCAAAGTAGACATTCTAAGACAATAAATGTCCAATAATTTGGTACCTACGGAAATCATATGTTATTTATAGGTTGTTCATTTACGTAGCATATCACAAAAATCTTTTGGCTACTGGATATCCTCAATTGAAATGTCGAAAGGTAGCCTCCTCTCTTTGCCTAGAGAATCAGTCACGGAGCTGGTCCACTATTTGTAACGTCACAACCGGGAAAGAGTATATTCACGTAACCATGATCACCGGTTGTGACGTCAAGAATAGAGAACATGGCCGCCGCTGATTGGTTAGTACTCGTTGCCTTGGTTGGGTTGGTTAGGTTTAAGCATAATGAGATTGGTTGCCGTGCTCAACAATGCCACAAGCATGTTATAACTGATTGTGACTGACTGGGGGCAATCTTTCTGGGCGCAATTTTGGCGCCCTGTGGGCCCGCCTGTAAAGGAAGCCTGCCCTTGCATTATGCGCTCTGACCCAACTGAATTTGAAAAAGTATTGCCCCTCCTCACTCCTATTGAACATACAATTTGTGCAAATATAGACGGACTGATAGCTTCCATAATTATGATATGTTGTGTCTGTTTCGGGCAAAATATCTACTGACACAACATATAAAATAAATACTAAATTAGCAGATTAAGTTAAGACGAACGTAGTACTGTCTGCGCAGACTAGACAGCGCGGAAGTTACCGGTACGGTTACTGACAGAACAGTCGCTGGTTGTGGTAATGAACGAAGTTAGGGGCGTCGATCTTTTGTGAATAGATTTGTTGTGGCAGGCATGCATCATTGATGGATACATCAATGGAAAAATACTGTTTTCTATCATATCGTTTTGCAGAAACTGATACAGGTTTTTATAACATTGGTTCGGGGCTCTGTACGGTGGAAATCGATGAGGGTGGAGCTTATACAAACACACCGTGTATCTCGGCATTATAGAGTTGATCAAAAGGTTCCAACCAGATGAGAAATGGCGTATATTCCGAAATCCCTACATTTATGCTATTTAAAAACCTTTAGTCAGTGAAATTTAAACATAAGTTTGAAGCTAAATATTAATTAGTATGGGTAATGTTCTACCATTTCCAAGACAACAATCGACTAGTGCGAGACACTTGCTTTATATAGAGTATGGTTTCGCAAGAACGCATTCATTCCAGTTCTGTACTTTTCCAAATAAATATATTATCGCGTTATCAAGAAATCAACGAATAAAAGTTTACTTTTTTACTTATTCTGTGCACCTTCATGTTATAGTAATTTTCATTGTTGCAATCGAAATCGTTTTCTTCAAGAAGTAAGCTAAATTGAAGCTATTAGCTATTGTTTCCGATCTATACCAATCCTATTTAGGAAAATAAATAATCTCCTATCTTTACTAGAAATATTAATTATGTATATACAACTATGTCACAACAAAGTATGTATGATACACGACGTAACAAGGGTTATCTCCACATATCGTGATCCAACCTATATTAATACAAATATTACAGTATTATGGATCATATGATATCATGTTGTAATAATTCCAATAAAAAAAAAGGAGGGACTGGGTATACCAGCGAACATACCGTATCACCGTCAAAACACCAAGCAACCGACCCATCCTCCAAGTCGCGTGTATTTATTAGAGGCTCAATGACATTTTTTAGGAACAATCCTGAGTTTGTATTTGAGTCCTGTGTTTATAATGGGACTGACAATCATTATAAGCTCAAATAAATCATTATTGCCCATATGACAATCCAGGGTTTAAGCTATGCGTAGGCAGACTGCCGGCCGTGGGTTCAGCCGGCCGTGCCATGGATGACCTACTTTGAACACAACATATGGTTTAACTCCGGTCGATGGATACAATTGGCAACTGAAATAATGCTTTCACTTAAAGGAAACTTACACTTTTGAGAATTCAACAATTTCGTTAGAGCTCAAAATAGATTCCAGTATGAAGTATGAGCCTGAAGGCGACGTGGCGGACATTCTGATCATGTCGAACCTGGTTAATAACGCTTCCAGCATGCACTTGTTCTTCTCGTTAGTTGGATAGAAGAAGTTGTGGACTAAACAATCTCAATAATGTTCATGCTCAGGTTATTGACATTTGCGCACAGTATCGGAATCTACACCACGATAAGTTGCATTCCATGTGGGGTCAATTTCACATGTATACACGTGTAAGATGCAATTGATAGAAATATTACCATTAAAGATGCACCATCTGACTTCAGACCGATTTCACCCAATAGGGAAATTTCGACAAGAGAATACTCTGTAACTGTTTTGGGATTCCGTGCCTTACATCATTTTCAGGCTAAAAAAAAGGGCAAATTATCAATTCAACTGTTAACATTTCTCTCAAGGTGGAATTAGCCTGGAAATAGAGAGTACATCTTTAGATTAACAATGTAGGCCTATATGCATGGTTTTGTTTTTATTGTACACAACTGTATCTAAATAAAATACGTAGTATACATTTCATAATTAAAAGGTATAGGTTTCATAATTATAGGTGGGTTTCATAACTATTTTAATAAGCCACAACGATAAACGATACGATGGATAAACCACAATAAACTTACGAATCGATAAAACCACCCATTGTGGGAGATAAATGCAATAGCTGTGGTAGGCCTAGAGGCCTATTTGCTTTCCACTGTAGGTTTTTAATTATAATGTGCAGGCACTATTCATACATTACCCATCAGATATACATATATAAATTATGTATGTGCTTGTAAAGACGATATAAAACAGAACCCTGGTCCCCCAGAACACATATTTAATGCTGACGGTACAGCATGCGTCTAACTCGGCCCAGAAATAATTGCATTATTTAAAACGACAACATTTTGTTTTACCATGATCGTACAGAAAACATCATAATTCCTGCCAAAACAAAAATCTGTGTCTGCCTTGCCAACTATATAATGTCATTACCAGTATAAGAGGCACAACAAGTGGTACAGATTTTGTAATGACCTCGAGGGTCACAAGTTGAAATTTAGGAAGATTTTTTTAACGATACAATGTACCTGAACAAAAATACATCATTTACCCTCCAATGGGTTGGGGATTGTGGCGATGTGGCGGTTGTGTACATTCACAGTAACCTCCACCATTCACTAGGAGCAGTACTTCTGCTTTGTGCCCCTTTATTGTATGTCACTGTAGCACAAAGAGCTTTATAGCAACAATAATCGGTTGTACTTTCTCTTGTGAAAATTAACCCTGAACAATGAGCGTGGCGACCGTTTCTAGTCACGCTCGTTCTTACTATTTTGTACCGCAGTTTCACCTGGAGGGTAATAAAATGCGGCGTGTTCTCTATTAATCATTTACTTGAACGAAGCCCATTAAAAATAGTCTTCCTTTGTCTCTTTCGAACTGCCCCAAATTTAATACGAATACGTCCTAATCGCTGGTTAAAACCGTTGCGCTTTTGTTTTATTTTCCTGTTCACTCGGCGACAAAAACATTAAATTTTTTGTAGAAAATAATTTTATCTGAATTTAAAACCGTTGTTTGTTTACATTATCTCTTTTAAAATGAACAGGCAGAGGAAATCGGAGCTCGGCCATGAACTGCGTGTGTGTGCAGTGCGTTATTACAACCATCACACATTACGATTACGTACGCCTATAATATTATTTGTTAATATCGTTTCAAACCTACCAACCTTTTGCACCGTTGAATAGGTTTTTGAGTATGTGAAGTTCCGGTCGATCATTCAGGCTCGGATTGTTGAAGGCTTCCCGTATCGCTCTGTACCCGTGAATAACCACCATCCTCTGACCCAGAATGTTCAGGCTGAACACGGGTCCGTATCGCCTCACCATCCGTTGAAAGACCTCGTGCGGTTCACCGGACGAGAACAGCAAAGAGGGTAGATTTCCCACCAAAGGCCATCCTATGGGCCCCGGTGGTAACGTACTCGTGGACGGTTTCCTCCATCTTCGCACGGTCCATGTGATGATGAGAAACACTGTCACACCGATGAGCAATGTCCGATAATCCAGGGAATCCAACAGCATCAGCAGCACCGTCATCATGTCCTTATCAAATTATGACATTTCTCCCATGACATCGGTATATTTGGTACGTGTATATTCCAATATCATCAGATATCATCACCATCCCCGCCGTGTTTATATTGGCTTTGTGTTCAGTATTGAACGTGTGTGCTTGTCCGCTATATGCAAAGCTGAGCAACGGTAAACACTGTTCCTTTCTATTTGTCTAGTACAGCTATTATAACAATCATATTACACGCATCCGTACGTGCCTGAGCGTTAACAACCGGCGGCGTCGCAGCTAACTCAGTGAATTATTGGTTAGGCCTATTCATTATTCTCTATATATCTATTTTCTGTCTCCGTGTGCGTGTGTGTGTGTGTGTGTGTGCGTGCGTGCGTTAGTATACCCGTGCTGGTCGATTATTCACCGTAGAGAGATCGGCTTCATTCAAGGCTGCATGCTCCGAATGTTTACATACATTTTTCGCCCTCCAAAGCTACACAAAATAAACACTACAGAACAAACATATTATACACGGGCTTTTACTCTCTTGCCATCACAATGGGATTTTAATCGTGAAGGATATCGTTCGAAAAACTTCACCCTTAGCACAGAACAAAACAAAACGCTGTTCCTCATGGAGTGATTAATAACGTACGTATTCCCTTTAAAGGTTTGGCTTACACATTATCTTAAAAAATACATTAAGTGAAGCAATAAATCAATAAATCAGCTATTAAGTGAATACAGCCTTTTATCCACTGTAGAGGGCAAATAGTGACGCTAACTATATACCGGGTGGTCGGCTTGTTTTGTCCTCGCGCAACTGTAATTTGAACTTGTACTATAGAAGTGGAATTCTACCTGGAAATTTGTTATATTTGACATTGTGCAGGCTGCTATTTTTGTGTATTTATTAACATTATTTTTTCGTTTTAACGCAAATTAGGATTTCTATCTATGAATGATATTCGAGTAAGTACCAAAACACAACTGGTAACAGTGGTAAAAAAAAACCGCCCGTGTTTTATTTGACTCCGGAAGCATTTAATGACAGGTGACGTCACACTTAAAGAAATACTATCATCAGAGAAAATCATTGCTTGTATCGCCGCTGATTAATCATCATTTAAACAAATAACAACGTTCCCAAACGCACTTATGTCTACCATTACCGCGAATGGGCCGCGCCGCTTAGCTTACACAGTGAAGTATCTCCAACTGCTTGATGCCCTAAAATTATACAGTGCCCACTCTACAATACCGAACATTAAAGCAATGAGTTTGATTAAAATCGTACAGTGACTAAGAACAATGGAAATTATCTTTTAAAAAAATGGAGACTACGCACGGCAGCCGAACTTACGTCACGAGGTAAAAACAAAATGGCGCTGTCCGTGAAATGTGCAAAATAATTAATAAAAGCTATACAGTTTTAAATGAAGATTTACGTTTTATTTATTGACTATGCCGGTATGACATATACCTGTAGTGTGTGCATATCTCAATGAAATGAAGACTGCAACCACTCTCCAGATTGTTGAAAAAATTTGCGACATCGCAAATATTTGTAAAAATATTTGTGAAAAAATTTGCGACATCGGACAAATTTGCGAAGATGTGTTAAAATTTGCGACATCGCAAAAATGGGCGAATATATTTGTGATATGTGATGTCCTTTCGGGGCCACCATACCACGTACCAAATGCCAAGGAGCGTTAGATAAATCACTCTTAAAGATTTCATTGTCTATATTATTTAAAAATCTAAACTAAACAGTTTTGTTAGAATTACAGTGTGATTTCGATTTACTTTATTCATGTACACCGTATACACGAGATAGTGATCACTTATTAGCGTTTCAAGAACAACACGCATAACAATTCGCTCAGATACGTGCATATCAATAGGTCAATAGGAGTTTGAGTGAATTTAGCGACCCGTGTGGCATCCTGTATAAGTTGTGATAAGTTGTAATAATCAAGATACGGCAATAATCACCAAGAATTACAATATCTTTAAATTCAAGTGTAGCCTCATCAAACATACGATCATGTTTTTCCTCAAAAATACTAATAACTGGACTTGATGGTGTTCTGTAAATCACGTACAGGACATCTCTGGTTACACTTTATTTCAACCCAGATGCATTCGGTACCAGTTATTTCTAAGTCAGGCCAATGAACACATGTTAAACTTACACACATAGCTACTCCTCCATCCCGGCCCTCCACCATGACGGTTTCTACCATTACGCAGCAATGAATATCCTGGTAAATTTACCTCGCCATCAATAATCGAGCCATCACTTAAAGTTGCATTAATGTTGATAATATCGAAGGGGCCATATGCTTCATTAAAACTTTACACTGACCTAATTTATTAACAAGACTTTTGATAATCAAATTGGCAAAGGAAAGCCCGTGTGAGTAATTATTATGTACGTACGACACCGTCAATGAAATTTACATGGAATTTGAAAGAAAATTTGTTTATTGGTGGAGTTGTATCGGTGGTGGATTCCGTGTCTATTTGAGAGGTCGCATGTGGTGTGATCTGAGGAATTGACGAAATTCTGTCTTCTATGGCAGTATTGGGTAAGGACGTTTCAAGAGAGGCGGTACTCTGGTCGGGTATAATGCGGGATTTTCAGACCGGATAGCAAACATCCGGACGAAGTTGATGACCCTTTGATACTTCGCCAGTTGTAGAAGGCACGGCACTATGTCTGGCTGCATTTTCACTGATGCGATAGCTTGTGTTAATAAGTGGGTGGCCCCGGAGGTGCCTAGTGATGTTACCGGTACGTGTAAACGTCATAATGCCGGTCCGGTTCAAATGAATTCCATCGGTGGCAAGATATCGACCATTAATGTTATCATTGTTAATGAACTTCCACTGGTGCGATCGACATGTTATTAGGCTGCTTATTTACCGAGACAATTTTGTACTCCGGCGGCGGTTGTTTTTACAGATTGCCTGTGGATTACTGAATATATTGCGAGGTCCCGGATGGTACGTCTCTCCTGAGAACCAGGATCTGCTGAGGACAACACCTGCTG
>JAVCKS010038444.1:0-11397 GCA_032273685.1 Pteraster tesselatus
TGTGCATGGCCAAAAGTATTTTTGTCTAAAAATGTTATCAGCCAGTAAACGACTCACATCGACCTTGGAGATTTCTTTTGGATCCCCAATCCGAGACAGGAGGTTTCCGTACTAGTGAGATTCCATACCGCGGCACTTGTTGTGCAGTTGTCTATCCCAAGAAGAACATTCTAAGAGCATATAGGTAAATAGACACTGAACGTTATCAACAACAGCTAGCTATCTGTAGCGACAATCATTCAAACATATATTCTACAGACTTCTTCTAGAACATTTTGTTCCACTCGATTTGAATCACCTGCTCATTAATGTAAGGGGATAACACCAAACATCCAGTATAAAGTAGGCTTACACACACTAGCAAAACCTCTATAAATGTGCATATTTACAACACGAAGTATAGGGTACATGTCTGCACCCTTATTGGGGCGCAGTATTGCCGCCCCTCTATGGGTGCATGTTTGCACCTTTGTTTCTTTAGTGTGTACACTGTCTTGTTCACTCAAAGTTAAGAATGGCTGTGGATAAGTCCAATAACGGCTGACGGCTGACACATGAGCATGCTATTAGGCGGAGGCGTCCAGAGCGGGGCAAAGTGAAGGGGCATGCAAGTAAGGCTACTATCGGCATGACAATAACGGGTGCTACAATTGGCATATAAATAAAGGGAAAAGTGAAGAGACATGCAAATAAAGGGTGTTACCAATTAGGGAAGAGTGAAGGGGCATGTAAATAGAAGGTGTTACTAGGGGGCATGTAAATAAAGCGGAAAGTGAAGAGACATGCAAATAAAGAGTGTGTTACCAATTGGGGCATGTAAACCAATTAGGGCAGAGTAAAGGGGCATGTAAATAAAAGGTGCTACCAGGGAGCATGTAAATAAAAGGCAACGTGAAGGGACATGTAGGAACAGGGTTCTACCAAAGAGCATGTATTTAAATACAGGCTGTTACAATTTCCGGTCCAAGGGCAATTTGTTCATGTTTCGACGATAATACAAGTGGCCATCACGTACGCAGGCGGGAAATTTCAGTTTGGGGAGAATTTCTGCTTTTTACACAAGTGAAACGGTAAGCCTAACTGTTTTATAACAGTAAGGGCTGATGATACACACTTCCGCAAACCGCAATTTATAATTGGTTACGTAGTGGATCCTCTGTCATAATAAAACACAGGCTAAAGCCGGCAAAACAAGCAGTCTGACTCTGACGTTTTGCACTCATGTAAATGTTTACGATTTTGTTCCCAGATGGCAAGAAAATGCGTTCAAAGCGCTTACATTTCTGGGCTTCGAGACCCCTTGCGATAAGCATGCCTGTGGCGCCTTTGGGATTTGCCAGGGTGGGGACGCGCTCCCCTATGTCAGCATAGCATGCATGTCTGGATACACTGTACAATGACGTGTGCATTAATAACAAAACAGTTGATCATTTTTAATGAAATAAACTCGTCAACAAGTAAGGGCCACTGTGTCTGTGCGGGTATATCTGGGGTTGGATAAATATACCAATTTGGATAACATACTAGCAGAAAGCTTTTCCTATTCTGCATATTGTGTGTGGCGAAACTCAATCATGCGTAATCCTTTACAGAAGGGATCAGTTACCTATAGAACAGCCATAGAATGTTTTTTAAGTGACGAAGTTTAGCAACGTTGAAATAATCAGTGAACCATGGCACAATACGAAGATCCAGAGGCATGCATTATGCTAAAGTGGGTCTAACAGGATATTACATGTGTAATAAACCATGTTTTGATGCAAAATGGTAGGTTGACATCAACGAATGGCCTCGTAAGAATTTGTCAATTTTAGAAAGGACTTGTTGTTGACGAGTTTATAATTGATATGTGTCGATTGTTCAGATGGAAAGCTGTTCTGTGTATACATGTAATACAAACCCCTCCATAATAGTTGATGTACACGTCATGCCACCGCCCATCGCTCACAGATGCACCCACAGTCACGCTAACAGAATTTGCAGCGCCATGTTTCCCCGACCGTCGGAAGTTCAGACGACCATCGACTAATTGAAGCGATATGGCCTCGCCTCGTCCGCTGATAAACTGACCGTTGTAAAGTAGAAGGCCATTTGGTTTGGTGGTCTTAACTCTGAACGAGAAATATGTTTGAGAAACTAACAACAAATTGATTAACACATTCAGTTATAAGTCAGTTCCACATTCCCCGGTATATACCCCTAAAATAATAATGATGGTTGCAATTTTATTTCACAGGTGGGTGGTCTTTGTTTTCACTCCATCGGTTTCCCTTTAAGGTATACGGTGTCAATATACCATAGTTTCTCGTAGAGGTCGCGGAAAATGGGATGGAAAAATCTCTCGCCGGGACAGTATACGCATGAGTTGAATAATTAGCGGTGAATTTATTACGTATTTCGCATTCGTGTGGAGTATAACCGGGCTTTAAAAACAACCGAAATTTCATTGCAAACAACACAAGTCATAAACTTGAGGGGCACCTCAGTAGAGCGCAAGTATCTCCACCACACAGTGTTGATTATATAGTGCCTGAATCAAAGCCGATAAGTTTTGAGAGCATTACGAAGTTTTGAAAACCGCTCTGTTAAGAAACGGTAACAGCGCCCTCTCTTGTGCAATACAAACTTTCTGAATACACTTTGAACCTCCAACGTGCCGCCTTGACCTTGACTTTTGACATTTACCTTTCAGAATTTAATGGGTTGGAGCCTTAGGATACAGGGTCCTATTGGTGAAGTTTCATGACATTGTGATGCATGGTGTTGCCAGGAAGTTGTCAACAGACACACAGACAAACAGACATACAAGCGCCCGCAAAAAGCAAAGCAATTTCCTCTGTCCCACCTTCGGCGGCGGAGGTAATTATAAGATTCACATCAATTTATTCACGCCCGACTTTGTATCGTAATGATATAGATACATGCATATCACAAGGTAGCTCGCTAGTTTCTTACAGTCATATGCAGATATTAGGTAGATCGATAGTTTCCTATCCGTGAGGCAAATGGTTAAGTGAAACAACTTCTTTGCTGGGATTTATTCTACTAGTTCTCCTAATTCACAGCTTACCGAAGCGATATTCTAAATTCACTCGGCAAACGATCCAATGGCATGAATGCCATAAAAGAGCCGTTGGTGAAGCTCCGAGTCGTCATCTCGCATCGTGGACCGTCAAATCTACTCGGATCGTCACAGCGGCAGACGACATTACCATCGTCCCTCACTACGCACGTTCCTCGGTTGTTGCAGACGGCGGCGGAACAATTGCCAGATTTAAAGGGGGGTTGACATGTTTCGTCGGCTATTTTGTAACAAAAAGCAAAAAGGTCATAGGTACCTTACAGGTGGATTAAGTCCCTTCCTATGCGTGTTCACGAATCTTTAGTTTAATTACCACAAATAGTTTGTCACCCAATAATTAATCAGATCGCTAGTGTACATGTAATTTATAGTTTTGAGGAGATTTTAATTCAATGTGGTAACCTGAATAGTATCCTGTATTCGTTTTACGTGCAAATAAACAGCTACATCGAACGTCGGGGCTAAGACCTGAACATTGTTCGAATTTACCACACGGTGCTATTAACGAATCACATGACCGTGCGTCCTGATCGCAGTTGGGTCTCAAATCGACGTGGAATGAAGCATAAGTCAAACCGAGTGCTACTTCTGTAACTTGTCCAGGCCCGCTGTTGGATACGAAGGCATCGAGCCTGCATAGCGATCTTGTAATCGGATCGAACAGGAGGTCTGCAAACGATTCCAGGTGATGGAGATGTAAGTGAATCGCAGCCCGTAGTTCAGAGGGAGTTATGAATGCGACCGACACGGGGCTAACGCGACGTCTTGCGGCGATGGACACCGTCAATACATTAGTGTCTTCTCTGTCTTCGCGGTGGGAGCGCTCACCACCCGATGACAAACCGGCCCGGATCAGAACTGTAACAAACTTAGCTGTGGTTTTCAGAATGTCGGAGAGTGCAGAGGTGAACTCGCGGTGACTGGTGGAGAGGAATGTCTGAATATCCGTTCGGATCCTCAGGCGAAGCGATACGCTATTCTGGAATAGCCTGTCGCTTATTTGGGATAGATAGATTGTACAATTACATAGTACTGCATGGATGCCGTCTATAAAACAATACACATAGTACAGAAAGTAAAGCACTACCAAACGTTGTATTACCATATGATGTGATCCAACTAGTGTACTAGCTTTTACTGTTTAGGAGTGAAACCAGCACGAAAATGTACCTCCAGCATTGGTGGCAGTTACTTATCGCATACAGACTTGGCATTTACTACGTACCTGCTTGACCTCTGGAAATCAGGATACTTAACCGTGTTTTCCATTCACGATTGAGTGATTTCCTCGTTCGAGACCAATCATTTCACCCAGAAAACAGGCCTGAAACAACGAGCTTTAGGCAGACTGTATGGAATCACTCAGGAAAATGTTCCTACTCACAACATGAAGAAATGAAGAACAGCTGTGCCAATTGGTACTACTCTCAATTGCCGTACAAAGTCAGCTAATATGATTCGTATTAAGTGGCAGTAACCATGCATATGGGAGTGACTGTCAACAAAATGGTCACAGTAATAAACCAGTGATTATATCAATATTTGTTTTCATAAAAGACATTGGCAATAACTTATTGACAGTGGTGTAGCTGTAGGGTCAATTCATTATTATGGTGTACCGGTACAACTTATGGAATTGTGGAGTTTCTGAGTGGAAACATGTCTGAGATCGGGTTTTCTTACCTGACACTTCCACCACGAGATGCGCTGTTGCTTGGAACGTTGTAATTAGGTCAGTAAATGATGAAGGCCGATGGAAAACGTAAATCATCCCAGTGTTTCTGTTTACTGTAAAACTCGAATTGGTGATGGAGTTCATGTAACTAAAATACCGCATTTTATCAAATAAAACGGTGCTTTGGAGGAGTTTAAATGTCAACAAGGCAGCACTGTCTTTATCGAGGGCCCCTACCTTCCCAGCAGCATTGGCACCGTAAAATCCGCGGTAGAAGTTGTAGTACATCTTTTGATTCGGGGGAACAATCGGTGCATGATCATTCACGTCCTCGATCCGTACGACCAATCGCACATCCGCGAAATGTCGACCCGACGACGCCCGCACGACCATTTCGTATTCCTCGCGCTGCTCCCGGTCGAATCGAAACAGCGTGTGTATAATACCGGTTGCACGTTCGATCTGAAACCAGTTCTGTGGCTGCCGCTGCGCAAAGGCGTACGAGATGGCCGTGTTCGGTCCTTCATCTGCATCGGTCGCAGTTACCTTCCCGATCGGGTCGAATGGCAGATTATTTTCAGATACCTTTAGTGTAATTCTGTCGGCGGAGAATCTGGGCGGGTTGTCGTCGATGTCTCTTACTGTAATGACAACCTGTACGACGCTCCGTTGTACCGGGATACCGTGATCGACTGCTTCTACGGTAAGAGTGTATTTTGCCACCCGTTCCCGGTCCAGGGAACGCTGCGTGCGGAGTAGACCCGTTTGCTCTTCGATTGAAAACGTATCCCGAAAGCTCCCGGATAACCTGTAGGATATTACACCGTTTGAACCTAAAGAAAAAGATTAACACGATCCATAATATGGACGATTTTGATTGATTGCACCACATGAAATATAAGTTTTGATTTACTATAAATTACTTTCTCTCGTTGATGCCGTTTGATTTAGTTTTGTATCTGAATTAGAATTTATAATAAAAAATTCTTAATTTGCCAAATGTGCAGTACATTACCATTATTCTAAAAATGTTGTATCTTGGGGGCGCTATACACAGGGCTCCTAAAGTGTATTGTGCATTCATATCTTTGAAAAGGAAATCTTAATCAATAACCTTATGTTATTTTTATGTCATATTTGTTTACTTCCGTGTTTACATATTAATTACAAACTACAAACAGTCAAATTTGTACCTCTAAAACCGGCCAACTTACCGATATCCCTATCCGTCGCGCTCACACTGAGCACTCTGCTTAGAGGCATGGCGTCTTCATCTACAACTGCTTCGTACTGAGCGACTTCAAACACTGGCGAGTTATCGTTTACATCTGTTATGATGATTTCCACAAAGGTTTCGGCGCTCTTGCGTGGGCTTCCTGGATCGAACAAGTTTAATCACCAAAATCAATCACCATTGTCTAGAGAAATTACGGTCAAATGTTTAAAATGGCTGACTGCATGATTGTTGCTAGACATAGTGAATTGTGGAATTTATAGGATTCATTATTTCACATTCGCTTTTTTCATTCAGCTGTTACACAAGAGGCATTTGCTTTCAGCCAAATACAGGCTAAGGTCAACAATTCTGTTTCAATTTATTTTAAGCAACGTTCAATCTTTCTATTTCGTTTTCGTTAAATTTTGTTATTTTTCGGGAAATAGCATAGGGCCTACATACAAATACAATCAAAACTGACAGAATCATCGACAATAAACCACATCGATAAAAGATGACCAAACAACATTTACATAAATAACAGCGCCCGGTGGATTGCCCAAAAATAAACAGATTTACTGTCGAGGGACTATAACCAGGCATATAAATACACGCGGCTAAATACCTGAGCATACCGATTCCCACCCGCCGAGATATTTCATTTTGAAATGCACATAAACGAAACTTCATCTGTGTACATAATATGCCTATATATCTAATGTCATCACAGCAAGTAAACAGTGTGCAGCAGTTCCATATTCGAACTCATATATCTAATGTATTTATTTTATTTCATTTGAAATTTTTTTATATTTGAAGGTTCACTATAGGCTAATCATTTAAATACAAAGATGATGATAGCAATATGCATGCAAATTGCATTACTGTTCATCTTTACCGTTATCAGTCACCGTCACGTGAATCATATAGTCTGCTACCGTCTCACGGTCCAAATCCAGAACGACAGCAACAACTCCGGTATGCGGATGTACAGCAAATGTCCCGTCCCCATCCGACTCAGAAACGTTGTACGTTATTTCTCCAGCGGGCCCATCGTCCCAGTCGATGGCCTGCACCGTCAAAAACACGGTACCAACAGGAACGTTTTCCATCACCTCCCGGTAGTACAGATCCTCGTAAAACACTGGCGAGTAAAGATTCGAAGTTGGGAGCGTTGTTTTCGTTGTCATTATTAATGGTGGTGATGCTGTCCGTGTCGTTGTGGATACCGTAGTCGGCTGAAGTATTGGTGTTGTTTTAACTGTCGGTGGTACTTCGGCTACTGCTGTTGTTTTCGGGGTCGTTGATGTCGAAAATGTTTTTATTGGTTGTATTAAAGTTGTCGGTGATGGCAATATCAATGGTTGTACTGGCGTGGATACTGATTTAGCTGTCTGCAGTATTTTAGTTAGCGTCGTTGTTTTTGATACTGTTGTCGACTGGACTGCAGCTGTCGGTATTGTTTTAGCTATCGGTGCCAATGCTGTCGATAATGTTCTTATCGGTTGTGTTGTTGTTGTTGTCAGGGGTAGTGTTGGTGTCGTCTTTTGTTTAGCTGTTAATAAAGGTACTGTAGTTGGTTTTGGTATCGTTGTTGACGGCACTGCAGTTTCTATTTTAATTGTCGACAATGTTCTTATCGGTTGCGTTGTTGTTGTCAGTGGTGGTGCTGGTGTCGTCAGTGGTATAGTTGTTAATAAAGGTACTGTAGTTTCTATTTTAATGGTCGACAATGTTCTTATCGGTTGTGTTGTAGTTGATGATGATGGGGGTAATCCCACGTGTTGTGCTGTGAGTTGTGGCGATGGAAGACGTATTGATGACGTTAGTGATGTTTTACCTTGCAGTAACACTTCAGTTAATATTTGTGTTGTCGGCATGGTTACGGGCAATGTTCTTGATGACATCCGTGCTGTTGCTGTCGAATGAAGTGTTGATATAGGCCTGTTTTGAGGCGGTGGGGTAGATGATGCTGCCGTCGTCTTTGTTGATGCAGATTTTGATATCAGTGAAACTGTCGTTGTTTGAGTCCTCGGTGTAGTCGTCGTTGCTATGGCTTCTGTTTGTCTCAGAGTAGGTGTGGTGTTTACTCCACGCTGTGTTCCCATGCGTGTAATTACCGCTGTAGGTGCAGGTGATATATCGATTGTCCGTGGTATTGGACGTGTCGCCGTTGGTCGAGTTGTACTCTGTTGTTTTACACCTACAATAGAAATGAGTTTGTCTGCCGGAGCAACAGCACTGCTACAGGGCACATAATGAGTATGACCGTTTTTAATTGAGACGACCGTGAGCAAAACAACAAAAAGTCTGAAAGGTGTATGATTATCCATCACGTTGTAAATTGGCTGTATACTCGCTCGCAGGTTGATGTGCACTACGTCTTAACTGCAAAGAAGAAGCGAATATGACACGGTGTTTCGTAGATGAAACAATTTTATTATGCTGTGGTTTGCCAATAGTTTGAACACATTTTTGCAACAAATCGGTTTTTGTAAGTTTTCTAAATTATTTTTCCTTGCCGTACTACAGTGCATTCCAAGTACGGTGTGTATATACGGTAAATATTTTAACGTGCAAATATCGACTCACCATAACAGTGAAACAGAAATCCTCAAAACACGTGTGAGATCATCTTGTTCGGTTGTTGCGTTCAACTGCAAAAGCCGGTTCTGTGGCCTCACAATCACGATACACTACTCTACATTGAGCAACGTTTGTATAGTCAGCGTGTGCTCACTGCGGCGCAGCGCCCGTCATTAGTGTAGTGTCTTGGGAACAAGTCCGTGGCCGTTGCCGATTATACGAGCAATCAGGGCCATTACCAAATACCCACATGGGTCTATATTTACTATATGTTTGGCAAATTAAGACAGTAAAACCAGCTATATAGACTGTACATGTATTTCAATACAGGTATTGGGTAAAACTTTACCTCTAACAAACCAGTTATAGCTGAACTATATAAATAAAACTGGTCTTTATTTAACTGCACATGTGGTCAATGAATAAGATTCGTAATTTGACCCTAGGTCATATACAACCTCACAATTGGAGTAGTAGATGGTTCCCCTGGCGCTGAACAGGTGCCGCTGCAACTGAAAATTGTGTCAGTTATAAAAAATACTTTCCACTGAGGTCTTAATAAAACGAAGCCAGGGTTTCTAGTTTGTGTTTGGGACGGCTTAGCAGGGTATACTCCACATACCGCGTCAACTGCAAAGTCACTGTCGTTGTACGACCTGTAAAATGTCCCTTACAATTATATGCAATTTTTCTGAGTTCACTGACTGTATGTACATGAGTGGCTATAAAGTCTTGATCGCTCGTCGACATTTTCCACTTTACTTTCGTAAATTGAGGAATGTGAAATTCTGTTCAAAGCACTTCAGTTCTCTCCTTCATTATACCTTACGGCTGAATTGAAATGCATTAAAGACCAACTCTATTGCGTTGCAACATGTTGAAATTAAACTGCTGTATTTTAGCTGATGATAAATTGCTACATGTTTGTTTGTGTTCTATTGGAACGTGAATCAGTGTTTCCACAAGCACAATGAAAATGTCCTTATCCTGAGTGCCAAATGTTCGTATATTTTTTTAAAACCACCAGAGGCTCCCTTAATTAATATACCACAAAATAATGTACTACTAGAGGCAGTGAGATGAGAAAACTGTGTGTCAGGATTATAACGTTATAGTTTTATACAACTACTGCATAAACGCACTTTATACAACATACCTACATGTGTAAACGCGCCAGAATCGATTGAGCCGGCGAGCTGACCTAGCTGCGCATTATTAAACCATCAGGCCTACGCGCCGTCGATACCAGACTAATTGTGCAGCGCGCAATCATCGTTGAGAAATAATATGACGCGTAAAAGTGCTGATGCACTACGATAATCTTCGATCAGTTTTGTTGGTCTTGCAGTGTATTATAGCACGCCAGGTTAGTTTGAAAAATAAGAAAACTGCCGCAGGTCTATTGGAGGAGAAACAAATTAAAATTTACACAAACACGAAGTTAGAAAAAATATCACTTTAAATTATGGAACACGGAGAAGAATAACGTAAATATACCTTTATAACAATATCTTTATCAAACATACGTCAATTTAAGACAAAATCGTAAATTTGATCGTAAGGCCCGATCGGGCCTGGAGATTAGGAGGCCCGGAGGCTTAAATGGCCCTGATGGAGAGACGTCCATAGGCCCGGCCGGGCCTGGATGATACGGATGCCTCATCGGGCCTGGAGACTCAGAGGACCGATCGGGCTTGGAGACCCGGAGGCCCGACCGGGCCAAAATATCCTGAGACCCAGTATCGAGGCCAGGAAACCCAGAGGATCGATCAGGCCCGGAGGTGCGGAGATTCGACCGCGGACCTAAAGATCCTGAGGTCTTATCGAGGCCGGGAAATCCGGAGGACCGATCGGGCCTGGAGACCTGAAGGCCAGATCGGGCATATTCTGTAATAAGCCTATGGCCGTTCCTATAGAAGTCAGGTACGGTCAAAATATGACAAATCAGGAGAGGGAAACATGCCTATAAGTGTGAGATATACCCGAACGCTAAAACATTGGTATACCACCACTGGTATATCTCATGGAGGTAATTCTCTTGTCAGATATCGGCTCTAGACAGAATACCTGAGAATAATTTCTGTTATTCTGCAGAATGTATCCACTCCACTGGGAAGGGGGCACTCCCGTGGCACGTTAGGAATATCGACGCTACTGTGGAGAGTTGTTAGGTTCTATCAAACTTATCTAGTTATTGCTTTATAAATGCTGATGAGCCTAGATAGCTGTACAAACTCCAGATCATGTGTGTTCCAAGGACAAACCAAACTCAAGGCGTCTGCATGTGGATTGAAGTGTCAGAGACTGCAAGGCGCGTGTGAAATTCATTTCTCTGGGAAGAAGAGCCCCCAAACCAGGGAAGAGGAAACTTGCCTGAAGTTATCCAGAACAGCTCCCAGGAACAAAACATATACAAATAAAAACGTGACGTAGTAAATTACTCGACAATTAGAAGTGGAAGTCGTATAACACATCGAGGAAAAGGGATCATCAAAAAGGAAGAATAAATGTTGCCTGGGACTGCTCTTAAACTTACGGTATCCACGCGAAGCTATAGGTCCGAAAAAAGGGTGGTCGGATATGGTAAATAGGTTTTCCTGGCCCATTTCATCACAAACTAATTCACTTTCATTAACACGCATTAAAAAATCACACATTTCCATCTAATTCAACCAAACTAGTGTTTCCTTTTAGCTACTATTGCATTCAATTTCGTGTTTGTGCACACATAACTTCATTCTTTTCATTCAAGTTCGCCTCAGTCATTCTACTGCATAGCCATTCATTACTACATTTTCATCGTTCTTTAGTTGATTTTCTGCTACCTATTCACAATTG
>JAVCKS010038455.1:0-11391 GCA_032273685.1 Pteraster tesselatus
GGAGGGGGGAGGGGGATGGTGGAGGGGGAGGGGGAGGGGGAAGAGGGAAGGGGGTCTTTGGTTCGTACTTTGTACCAAAGACTATCTAGAATGGATAAAGGAATGTATGAAGTCCTTGATTCATAGGTCCACATAAGGTCTACTCATGGCTGTCTTTGAAGATTATAGACATTCCCCCCAATATGGCCGCTATTCAATAGGGTCTACAGTGTATAAAGCTCAGGTGCCACACAGCAAAGTAAAGCTGTGTCCAAGGACCCTAACCGCAAATGTTCCCTGTTTTTATCACAAGTTTGCAATATCAGCACAATATGCATGATTGTCCTTTTGTGAACGAGTGGGTAAGCATGAACAATGGCGTACGGACATGATGCGTACCGTCAAGCCAACATGACAACAGTCCTGTGACATACTAGGTGTACTTTTGAATAGCCCAGGTGATGCTTGTCCTAAGACATAACCCCACGTCCCGTAGCTCTTACCTGATTCAGTCTCTTCTTCGCCATCGGTGTCCGATGATGTCGCTGAGCGTACCGTTCTCGCCCCGTCCTGTTCCGCCGTAGTAGTAGTAGTAGTAGTAGCAGCAGCAGCAGCAGCAGCAGCCGCAGCTGCAGCAGCAGCCCGTGCCACGGCAGCGAATGCAGCTGTCGAACCCTGCCTGTTGTTTCTCTCCTCTTCCTCATCCTCGCTGAAATCCGAGCTCTCCCCGGAGCCGAAGAACTCTAAGTAGTCGCTCCAGAGGCCGTGGTCTTCGATATCGCTGAAGTCAAAGTCGTCCGACCAATCGTAGTAGAGGAACCAGTCGTCATCATCATCGCTGTCCCAGTCCACGATGCGACTGTCGCGCTCCTCGAAGAACTCCCAAAGGGAGAGGCCGTGGAAGGACTTGAGTTGGCCGTCGCCGTTGCGGTAGCGGCGGGCCTTGGAGCGGTCTTCCTTGGACCCGTCCGAGTAGGCATGGAGGTAGAAACAGTCGGCACCAAACGGGCATGCCCCTTTACCCTGCCTGAAATACTTGCACTCTTTTCGACTGTAGTAAATTGGTAGATAACGGGACACAAATACACAGCAATATTTTAGCCGTATTTTAGATGATGGATTTGTTGGCGGCAATAAATGAAGGTCACGCATACCAGCCGTTATTCAGTCATGAATAGTATGTATTACAGAAAAATAGCTGGTTCTCACTAGCCTTATTCTTACAACAATTTGGAAGCGAAAGGATTGATGTTCAAACTACCGAAGGGAAGGTTGGTTAAGCTGTTTGCCTTGGAATACTTTGAGAGATTTCCCCATCATATTCTACAGTGCCCTGTATTATTAGCATCGCAGCTAATAATAAACTAGACCTTAGAATTCGCAGATTGAAACATAATATATAAATACAGGCCCTCTAGAATCAGAAAACGTTTTAGGTTTTTAGAACAAGGTTTTTAGAACTTTCCAAATATAAATAGCTATGGTGGTGGCTGTTTCTACACCATTTGCTGTGAACAATATCACTACAGCAAAGCATCATCAGTAGCTAACTTGAAATCCGTCCTTATGTCACTGCATCCAATGAATAGTATTAGATTGAAACTGTTTTCTACCCTAGCAAGGCTCTTGCCGTGTCCTACCTCAAGGCATTCTTGTATCTCTCTAACACTCTTTTCTTTTCCTCGGATTCATCCACCCAGAACTCGCTGGGTGTTACAAACGCTGATGGCACCCGGCAAGTAGGGCATGCTCTGTTTAGTTGGGATCAGGAAGGCAGGGAGGGACAAACGAAACAGAGGGGCGTTATTGTGGAACACACCACACTGACATTTTTAGGTAAAACCAAGGGATACTAAAGTTGAAAATCATGAATACAATTTTAAGAATAAAATCTTGGTTTTAGCTTCATTTATATCAATATCGTACTTTCTTATTTTGTCTTCAGAAACATTGATATTGATAAGTCCAAGGATTTATACACATTATAACCTAGTATATTGGGTTCAAAACATAACATTTGAACTGGAAATAGGTGTCCAAGATTTATCAAGATCTGGCATTGCCCGCCTTCCAGCCATATCCCTTATTAAACAGAAATAACGTTTTTTAGACTAACATATTTACTGTTTTGTGATTGAATGTGTTTTTGTTTTCCCCGGTGTAAACCGGGCAGCTTACCTGACAACCTTCTTCTCGTACTGTTTAGCGCTGCGCCACTTGCGTATGCACGCTAAACAATAGGGGTGATTGCAGTTGGACAAGAGGCCGAACTTGCGGTCTTTAGCTGGTGTTTTCTGCAGTACAATCTCCATACATATACAGCACTGGACATCTTTGCTGTGCTGGAAAGCAAATGCTTCCTTCATGCTCTTCTCATGGTCGGCTATACACAACTAGGAACGAATGATAACAATCCATGGTTAAACTGACAAAATATTAGTATTATTATTAGGTGAGTAACTTCCTTCATGCTCTTCTCATGGTCGGCTATACACAACTAGGAACGAATGATAACAATCCATGGTTAAACATACAAAATATTAGTATTATTATTAGGTGAGTAATAAGCGTGGGTGTGTGTGTTCTTATGGATTGGCACTTGTGGGGTACTAGTTAGAGGGTAATACAAAGAGTAAAATGGTACCCCCACAAGTCGGCTTTAGAAATATTGGTACCCCACAAGGTAATTTGTAAGGAACTAGGGAAAAGAAAGAAGTAGTTATAATGTCTACAATAGGTGGAACAATGCAGTACCCCACAAGTGCCAATGTGTAGGGGTGTGGGTTTGTAGGGGTGTGTAGGGGTGTGTAGGGGTGTGTAGGTGTGTGTAGGGGTGTGGGTTTGTAGGGGTGTGTAGGTGTGTGGGTGTGTGGGTGCATGTGTGTTTTTACACGGACCGACTTATGGGGTACTAGTTAGGGATTCAATGATTTTTTCTTCTTTGGTTTTACAGTGAAATATGTATATTTCACTATAGTCGACAGGAATGTATAGCATGTATACCAGTCAATTTTATGTAATTCTATTATGAATAGAATAAAATGTGTAATTTCAGCCGGTTCTCGCTAGCCTTATTCTGAAAACAATTTGATAGCGAAAGGGTTAAAGAGTACCTTTAAAAGTCGTATATGGCCAGCAATGCTACCCCCATCCTCCCCTATCGTACCTGTCTGTACGACCGTGATAATATTGAAAACACGGCCGCTCAACCAATCTTGACCCCCTTACCTCACGATGAGTCTTGTTCTGCACGGGGTCCCCAGCCAACAAGCAGGCAACACCGCACATGTCGCAGATCTCCCCATGCCTGTACTTGCAGTTCTCTCCATAGCGGCACGTCCCCTGCAAGGCGAAGGGGCAGAGGAGGTTCTTGGGAGTGGCCTCCGGGGCATCGCTGTTCGCAGCCTCCGGGTGGGGCTTGGCGGAGTCTGACGAGGTGGATCCCAGACCGGTCTGTGCTGCAGCGGCTGAGTATGTTGGCGGGACTGCAGGGGTATAATTTTAAGTCAAGAGGTTTACATTCAATCGGGAACTTCAATGCAAGGGTTCTTAGTTATCTTATCAGTCAGGCCAGATATAAAATGAAGTCTTGGGTCATTGAGTATCACCCATCTGTATGTCCACCATGGTTGACGGGGGAGGAAGTTTCGGAATAATAACATTTGTAAAACTACTAAAGTAAAGATGTTGATTTCGGCTGGAACAATACTCCGATAAGAGGCGGCGATGTTGATTGTTTCAGTGATATGTATCAATGTTTTTTCTTGGTGAACTAGAAACTGACGCCCATTTATCCTTGGGAATTTTTCCCGAAACTTTTTGGGCAAGCCGGATTGGACTTTTTATACAGCTGATAGTGCAAATACTTCCTAAACCTCCTGTCAAAATGACCTCCCCCCTCCCCCTAATAATAGGAATAAAGGCCTCTGTGGAAATATTTTTCCAACAATGATGACATAGAATGTTCTGAACATTATGACGCCAGCCTTTATACAAACGGTATAAATTGAACGCTAGCAAACAGGTTTCATCATCCAGAACCATAATGTTTGGGTCGCTTTGTAAATGGTTTTACCGTACATTTACTAGCAGACCCCTCACGGTTAACAAACATTCGTAAGGACTTACCAGAACCGAGATACAGCTGTCCTGGTACAAACTCTGCGGCTCCGATGGTATCTTCCATGCGTACACCACCACAAACCTCCTCCTTAGTCACTGCGCTGTTAACTTGACTTTTTCCTAAGGATACCATCCTACTTGCTAGATCGATCGGCGCAGGTCTATTGCTGCAGGCTTTCATGGTTGTTGTGTTCTGTGCCGTCTTTGTTGAGGCTTGGCTTGTGGAGACGGTTGTTTTGGGTTTGGGTTTGACATGGTCATATCTTATATTGGAAATAAAAAGTAAAAAAAGTTTTTATAAATTTCATTTCTAGGGAATTATGATTTATAACTAATTTATCTGTGGCCAAATCTCACAATTGAGGCTAATAAAAGGTAAGTTATTGGCTATTCTAATGTTATCCATAATATTCAGGACACCCAATCTTAACTTCACCCCCGATGGATTTCCTCTCACCAACCTCCTGTGAAATACAGGAATAGTTTCATGTGGTCCAGTTCACCCATTGGCTCGTGTGCATTGTTTGGCCGTGTTTATCTAAGGCTTTGGCTCATGCAGCAGCAGCAGCGTGGTAACGGTTGACACAGGTGGCACTAGCAGTACTACTAAACCACACATGAACGCAGGCCTGGCTGGCCATAGGAAGGTCAACACAACAAGAGACTAACGATGAAGACCGGACACAAGCCAATGTTACAAGGCAATAAGGTGTATAATTCCAGCAGTTCATAGTATAAAGAGACAGCAATTTCTGATTATTTAGCGTGCTTGCAAAAATCCACTCACAGGACCAGAAATAACACGGCCGGTGCACACGTTCACCTGGATGGGTGCAATAGTGGGTGGATCCTTACCTGCACGAGGTGCCAAATCGACAGTTTCCATTCATGTAGAATTTACAAATATTGGATGTTTTTCCTGATCTGTCGTGGGCATACCGGCAGTTATCTCCAGCACGACAAACACCATGGATGAAGTATCTTTTCAGGAAAGAAATAAGGGTACATGTCTGGCATAATACATGTATTATGTAGGCATAACGGTTGCTAGGTAATACAGTGATTGCCAACGTTTATATACAAGGACATCATGTCTTTTGAATTTGCCATATCAGTTGAACACCTGGTCATAGGATGATAAACTATGAGTGAATGGCAGCCTTTCTTTCCTGTGGAATAGCGCTCTATATTATAGTTTACTCTGTCGTATTTTGCTTAGATTTTGCCAACTGTGATGTCAGAGTACACACTGCCAGTATGCTGTATAGCCCCTGACAATTTGACATCAACTGATTGGTTGAAATAAATGACATCATGGCTTACAAACCATTAGAAAGTGTACGCAATTTCAGCTGTTTATTGGTAGTTTATTGCATAAAACAAAAGTGGAATTTTTTTATATTAAATAAAACAAGCATTCGAACCCACAATCCCATGCCACACGGTTACAATGGGTCAATGCCAAGAACATACACACGAGGCCACAGTGGATGGCATCATATCCATATTCTTTATTATAATTTCTTGGGAATGTGATTGGTCAGTTGTCATCAGGAAAATACGTAAATCTGCAATTCAGTCACATTTTAAAATTCTAATCTGATTTTGGGCCTAGCCCTAGGGCAGGCTCTAGCCTATACGTAGCCTAAGTCACTGACTATGTTCTTATTTCCACGGTGATCAGGAAAATGTGTTTGTTAAAATGTAATTGGGCGCTGATAACGCGATTCTGCTAAAAAATACTAGCGTAGGGCTAGATCTAGGGCTAGGCCCTACACACTGCTTGCTACTCTACTTATTTTCAGTGAAAACCTGGACAAATAAAGGAAATAAAGAAAGAAAGCACACAAATAGTTGGAAGATGAAACCGTAATCAGTGCAGATTTACCAAAAGATCGACAATCGCTAACGAAACGAACCTGCAAGTGATGTTTTTGTGCCAGTCGGTGGTGGGTCCAGAAGATCCCTCGGCAGTGGCCATTTTTCTTCCCGCGAGCTAATCGATCGCGCTGCCCCGGTGATTTTTCTATTTGTTGGTTGGGATATGGATATGGATATGGCTGAAGCGCGCCATCTACTGCAGCGTGATGCAGTAAGCAGACGATAATTCACAGCCCGCAAGGTTCAACTTAAAGGTGATGCCGATATTTTGCCGCGCTCACGCATTAATAGTGCATGTACAAGTATTACTGGGCTTGAGTCCAAACATTTCAACAGGAATCACACAAACAGAAATGGAATAATGGTCTATATAAATCCACGTTGATGACCACTAGAAGACATACAACCATCTGCAGAATTTCTATGGTATTTATCTTTAAACAGTAGGCCTAAATGCTATAATAAGGTCGGTTCATACATGCGAATCGCGAAGCGAATTTATGCCAAAATGGCGTCACGACTGATATTCGCTGCGAACATTATTTCAACTTTGAAAATAATTTCCAGCAATGACGACATTTTCGCATCGTATACGTAGTTCGCATTCGCATGACGTATGAACCGGCCTTGACGACGCGGTACGAAGGCCAGCCGCGGATGTCGCTGTTTTTGTCTGCTTTCAGACCGAATTGTTGGATTAATTTGCCCATGGTTTGCCCAAGCATGGAAGACGCTATAGTAGTACATGTACATGTATTTTCTTGTCCAAACACGGACAAAATACATTCTCTGAACTGGCGGCTTGAAATCGGAGGGTAGTACATTTTAGTTTAAATTAACCCAACCCCAATGAAATAATGAAACGAGGAGTCAAATAAAAACAGACACTCAAAACAATTTTTTCAGAGTAGACGGACACAATATGCGAACAATTTCCTTTTTTACTCCTCATCACACAAAGAAAGAAAAATCCATGCCAGCTATTAATTATATAACATAACTACGTACAGTATTATAGAATACAAAAATATTAGGAACACGCTGTGCGTACATATGGCAGTGCACGGGATTTGGCCAACTGCACTCGTTATACGTGCGACTCACACTAAACTAACATTGATGGAAATTCAGCATACAAATGTATAAAGCAACTACAATATTAATTAAAACTTCCCTCCATTTTTAACAATTTGCACAGATAATTGTCAGTATGTGCCTTAGAAATGAATGACATGCTTGTATGATTAATTACTAATTAATCAGCATTATAAGGGGCTATGGTTTGTCCCTCTTTACCCCCCAAAAACAATTTATTTATTTTTCGCTTTTACGTACAAACGTTTTGTTGCATTGGTGATTATTTTACCTATTTTAATGGAATATATCCTGAAATTCAATTATCATTCTAGCAAAAATACGAACTGGTTTATTTATTTACTTATCACAATAATAATCAAACAACTATATACCACATCGCGTACACTAACACAGAGTCTGCATGGTTACTGCTCAATGCATCTTTATGCAGTGCTTAACAACAACATATGATGAGAACTATTCCATGACGCCATAATTACATCATTTAGGCAAGTCGGCCCACCTCCCCAAGGATCGTTGGTCTGCTATCATGGATATACCTGAACGGCCCGGATACAACGACACTATGTGGCGTACGGGGCACCCATAATAAACGAAGGTTGCTCTATTCAAGCAACAAGCATACATGTACTATAATCCTCACCAAGTTTTGAGGCACCAGAAACCCAACACTAAATCCATATGCTGTTGTTCCCATAGAAGATCAACAGATAATGGCAAACAAACAGGGAATAGTAAGCTTATATAAACCCTTTCGATCATCTCATGAGGCAAGCCACTATCCTGTCAGTACAAAGATCTACTGCATCTCAAAAGTAGCGGGGATTGTCCCTACAATATGGCCGCTACTCCATAACTACCACTGTTAAACACTTGCTTTCAAACAAAAATTATTTATAATTTATATACGTAACTTAACATTTCTTAACACAATGGATAACCGATAGCCAATTGATACGAAATCTCATCCACTTGTTACTACTATTATCCTAAGACAAAAAGGTTGAGAATAAGGTGTTCCAATTTCACACTGAATATTTCGGTTTTGCAGGTTTGTATACAGACAAACATCACTAGGACGCGTTGCTATGCTTGTACTCTTGAAGAACCCCCCATGATGTATGTATGGTGTTTTACTTTGGAACACCTAATATGAGCCCTGACACTATATCCTCCCCCTCCCCAAAATTAGAAAATAATGATACCAAATCTAGTTTAAAATAATATATATCACTATCAAAAAGAAAATTAGAACATTATTGCATGAATTTAACAAAAATTGACACAGTGAATAACACCCCCCCCCCCTCCCCCACCTTTAAGGAAAACTGTTTCGGTTTTTACCATTAACTGCCTTTTTCTTACTCAAGCAAGCTCCTGAATTTTCCACAATAGACTAGGAACATTATTTTACTTAAGTAAACTTGACTGGTATGCAAGTCAAGTCATTAGTTCCCAAGATTTATTTTGTATAAACAAAGCACATTTACTTTACTCCTTTTTAAGCATAAAAAGGAACAAATTTGTCATAAATCTTATTATTTAATTAATTAAAGAACTATATACATCAAGTGCATAATGTTAAGTCAACAACTAAAGTCAGATACAACAGCAATCAACTGCATATTCAAGTTATATAAACAATGACTCATGAGATTTATGGTCAGTGGTGGAAAATCATCCAGGGTAAGAAGTGTGTCAACCAGTGAAAATATACTGGAAACACTACACAGACCAGCTAGTAACCAGCCCATTTGCTCATTTTTCACTGGTACTGCTGTAGTAAACTTATAAATAGAAATTAAAACTACAATCTAATTACTTGGTAACAAAAACAAGGGATGTACATGTACTTGGTGACAAGCTGCACGTATTCTCAATGTTGACTGGTTTTGTGTGGTCGACACTGCTTAGCAAGTGAAACCATTAATCTAATGGCCTTAGTGGGAGTACATGTAAAAAGGCATCAAGTTTAGCCATGAAATATGTTCATGGTTTAACCTAGTGTTTCAATGACCACTTCACACTGCAACATAGACCCTATCTAAAGGCATGTCAATCAATGTGCTTCTCTGTTTAAGGCCGTCACCTCATTTTTCAACACATTCAACCAAGCCAGACAGCATTTTTCATCCCTTATTTTGCCACTGACCACCATGTGAACCATCTATTACTGAAGAGTTGTAGCTATTAAAGAGGCATTTGAGAAACATGATGCCATGCATAATGGGACACCAAATATTGGGACTTCAAATTTATAGAATGACATTTATACTACTTGGTAATTATCCACATTATAGCAAGAGAAAAAACAATATGTAAATTAGGAGTTTCATCACAAAATGGAATAGACGCAATTGAAAATGGTAATATTGACCAGGTTATCAGTAGACGACCAAATTCCATTCCAAATGTGTATTTGAGACAGACTATTATACTATATGGCATACAGCTAAAATCCAAATACGGTTATGGTATTCAGTCATCCAGTGATGATCTTCTTACTTCAAGAAATTGAAAACGATATCTTCACAGTTAATGATGAAAATCTTCATATATTCTTGTTAGTTGCCACATCATAAAACTACACACCGACCGGTACTTTTTCCCAACACCAACTACACATAAGAGCAAGCTAGCTTCAAATCGCACAATCCTAAAGTACATGTGCCTTCTAATCACAAAATCTGCCAAAATGAAACACAGTATTTGAACCGCAGCTGAAATCTATGAACCTGTAGTCTTGTACAAGGTTACATAATGTACACACCATCAAATAGCGACCATCCTTTTGTTAGCTCACTGAGTACATAAGTGTTTACTGTATATTGCTGAAAAAGGAGTACCCCATAAGGCAACTACTGTGTATAGTAAACATGCGACAATGTTAGTACATCAAAGCAGCAACTGCAATGTGTTTTTGTGTATTCATTAGAAAAGAAATAAAACGCGCATGACAAGTCCAACCAGTGAATAAAGTAGCAGAGAAGTCAAGGTTCCAGATCACATACGTACATGCGTGTGTACTTGGCATCATTCATTGTAGTTGCTCATATGATTTTATGATCTCTTGGACTAATTTGCAAAATAACTGCATAGTTGTTATCAGATGAGTTGGCAGAATGTTATTGCCATTGCCAATTGCTGTCGACGTGCTAACGTTGTCGCATCATCGGATGAATGAATACACAGCCTAATTTCTATAATTCCAATTAAAATACAGCATGCTGATTGCTATACTGGTATTACGCAAGTGACATCGACAATGACTAATCTAATTATAGAGGGTTTACATTACACTTTGTTACAAAAAGGTTATCTCACAAGAGTAAATGACTAATTTGAGGGACTACTCGCTTAGGAAAACTGCTTAATTCTACTACATGAATATAGATTAGTGTGGCATTAAATCAATCTAAGCAAATCTGGAAACCACGTAATAGTCGTAAACTTAGTATTGTCTTTGTAAAATTGTAAATGTTTTTATAAACAAATCATTTTGCAGCCTTGCCTCTACTATAAATACCAAACAAAATGTGGGGAGAAATATGTGATCTGGCTGCATGAATCACTACATTCAAGTGTTAATCTGACAGCAAATAATCTAGTCTACACAGACAATGTTCTAGAATACATTTATTCTTAACCGCACTACACTAACCACTTATCTTGTCAACCCTATGAAAAATCTGGTGTGGTATCTGGGAGCATTCCAGATTGAAATACCCAAGTACAATGATTCCATACAGATCAGTCAAATACCTTTGGTAATAAAATAAATTTGTTCCATCAGAAGGAAGAAAGAAATACAAGGCTAGATCTTCCTTGTTATACCCAGAGCTTCCCTGTTATACCCAGAGCTTCCCTGTTATACCCAGAGCTTCCCTGTTATAACCAGAGCTTCCCTGTTATAACCAGAGCTTCCTTGTTATAACCAGAGCTTCCTTGTTATAACCAGAGCTTCCCTGTTATACCCAGAGCTTCCCCGTTATAACCAGAGCTTTCTTGTTATAACCAGAGCTTTCTTGTTATAACCAGAGCTTCCTTGTTATAACCAGAGCTTCCTTGTTATACCCAGAGCTTCCCTGTTATAACCAGAGCTTCCTTGTTATACCCAGAGCTTCCCTGTTATAACCAGAGCTTCCCTGTTATACCCAGAGCTTCCCTGTTATAACCAGAGCTTCCCTGTTATACCCAGAGCTTTCTTGTTATAACCAGAGCTTCCCCGTTATAACCAGAGCTTCCTTGTTATAACCAGAGCTTCCCTGTTATAACCAGAGCTTCCTTGTTATAACCAGAGCTTCCTTGTTA